>WOGN01003511.1:0-15169 GCA_015342105.1 Leptinotarsa texana
AATGGAAAACGAATCTGGGTGAAGATGACAATGAACATGATAACGCCCTTGAATATTTACAGCTGCCAGTAGACGATGACGATGAAAAAGGAGAAAATTGAAATAAAAACTCATTATTCTTTTAATTATTTTATCTGTTTTTTAATTTTTTCACAAATGTATTAAATGAGATTTTTTAATAAAAATATTATTTAAAATTTTATTTCGTTTCTATTCATTTTTATTTATTAAACAATAATTACTATACATTAGATTCAAATTATAATGTAATATATATTTTTCCCTCTACAAATCTACAACTGCAAGCAGGTAAAAGTTATTAAATAAATTGATACTCAATTGGAAATAAATCATTACTGAAAAAAATATTTAAATATAATGTATTTGTTAATGAAAAATGAAAAGTGATTATGATTATCAATAATTAAAAATTGAAAAACCTCGAATGAGCTGATTGCTATCGGGACAACCAGTTGATTTAAAATAATATTTATTCTGCGTTCGCGCCGCCTTCTATCTCATAAACGATTCAACGTATGAAAAAATGTTTGAAACAAAAGTTGTAGAGAATTTCATTCTCTACAATACTGATAATCAATATAATCAGCATGAAACTCACTGGAAATGGCATATTGGCAAAAAACTTGCCAATTTTTACTTTAGACTCCCAATTTTTTAAGTTGCGGCAGTTGAATCATATGAAAATTTTGAGAATAGTTTTATAATGCCAAAATACAAAGTTAATACAAATTTAGAGATGTGTATGTCCACTTTTCTAAGCAAACTACCCAAAATAACTGGACTAATTTGATAATACCATTTTTTCATTTGCATGTATTTTTGAATGCTATATCTATCTACTGTGATTAGGCAAAATAGACTGAATAAATAACAATAACTTGACAAATATAGCTCCAGCAAGATGGCTGTTATCGGGTTTGGAACTCCCTGTTGGAAGACCTCATATTTAGGCTCTGGATTCAGTTGCCATGCAGTGAGAGCTGCAGAGAAAGACGGAAAACGAATTGACATTATCCATTTGAATCATCGGTCTTCCTCATAGATGATTTATTCCTAACAAATGGTCATTCTTGCTTGTCTTTCGAGACGAACTGAGTCCAACACTGAAGCATGGTTCAGCCCAACCCCACTGAAGAGATCTCTTCCAGGTCTGTTGTTGGATCGTTAAAGCTATAATTTTGAGCACTGGTCTCAACTATTTTCAGGCAATGATCCGCTTCTAAATGAAAAAGGGACAAGGTCCTGTCATCGTGAAAACAGAATTATAATTTTGATTTTTAGTGAAAGGTTTTCAGTTGGAGATCGTATATAATCTTGAACAGAATTGAAGGTAAATGTATTTCTCTGGCAAGAGATGGTTTCGCAATTTTATTAGTGATCTGTTAGACGCTGTGGGAATTTCAGATATGAAAAGTTTTACTATGACGAGGTTGCTTTATGATGCATAGAATTTTATAAGAAAACAATGCAAATTAAATAACGCATGGTGTTCAATACTGTGTCACTAACTTCTACATATTTATAATAGACAAATATAGTAGCGTTGTCTGAAATCAACTTATATTTCTTATTGAACAATTTTTTTTTCCATTAAACAGTTTTGTGCAATTTTTTTATAACGAACATATTCCTGAATAGAATATTTTCAAGCCGACAATGTTTTTTTCTTTCCAGGAAAGTTAGTTACAGTTTTCTATGACTATGAGTTAACATTGTTCTTCATCATATTTCACATCAAACCTTGGGTGAGAATACAATAAATTTAATCTAGAATAGTGAGCAATTCAAAATGCCTTCAAAAAATCTTGCTTCTAAGTCGAAACAACTTCGAAGAGATTCCAGGATCTGGAGCACATATAATACTATAATATTAACTGCTTGACACAAAAGGTATGTAAATTGCCAGTACTCAACGTCCTGAGGAATTTCAGTCTGAAGACATAATTTCTTATCGCCCATCCATCTTTGAGACCTGCTAACCTTTCAGAAAATGTATGTGGTCATCTGTACATCAAACAGGTTGCGTAAAATATTGTGCTATGAAGGAACTGTTTCTAGTTATGCAGTTACACTGAAAGAGATATGGCTTTGTTTATTGTTTCCAGCAATTTCTTCTTCAACGTTGTTACAACATAAATTAACAAGACTCATTGGATTATTTTGAAGTACAATTTATCGGTGGCTGTTTCAGTATTTTTGTTATTACTTTTGTTTCGTAATTTTTTCGTTTTCTTGTGAAATATCCGAATTTAATTTAATGTGATGTGATAGGAGTTGGAAATTTCGAAGAAGAGCGTTTTAAAACAATCTGAACTTAATACTATTTTACAGTAATAACAGTCTTAGAACTCGGTAACTACATGACAAGTGAAATAATTCAATGAAAATGTTTTATTCACCATAAAAATCAATCAACTGTGACAGATTTACTTTTGAGAGTGTATTTGACCTACTTGTTGTTCGAAATTTTTTTTGGGTAAACTATATCAAGTGAACACTATTTTTGTAGTATTTTTTAAACATCCTTGACGTGATTTTATATATTAGCATAACTTTTCCATTCATGAACGAAATTAAATGAAACAAATACTAATTGTTGAATGAATTTTACCACGATACATCAGTGAGGGTATTGTGGATAATCCCACAAACAAACAAAGCTTCTAAAAATTATTGTTTTGCGTTTTATCGCAATGAAAGAAACAACTTTTTTGAATATCTTTCATATGCAGACCACGATTAGTGTCATTGTTATTATTAATGCTTTGAATTATAACAAAGTTATTGATTAAGCTATCACTTATGCTGTAAATTTTATTCACCGTCAATAATTAATGGATAATCCTTATAAATTTTCACGAATGAAACGTTGCTTCAACTGTTATGCGGTGTTGTTTATACTCAAGAATTTAACATACCACCATATATGGATTGAATACAGCAAATCTGTATTTTATTGAAGTAATTTCCTAACGATAGTGGATTTTCTGAGTAACCATAGCAAGATGAGAAACACTTTTCTCTACTCAATTTGTATTCTTAACATTATTTATGGAATTGAATCAGATATTATTCACAGGATTTCTACACAACATACTAAATAAAAGGTAAAGATTTCACTTACATGGAACACTCTTATCCTCACCGGTAGACATCGATGTTTCGCCGTAAGACACTTGCCTTAGGGCTCTCCAGTACCAATCTGAATAACATTATAAATCATATAAAAAAGTGGTTTTTCTTATTATCTAGTGATTCTTATCTTATGATTCTATAATAAACAGATCTAGCTCCTTATACTCTTACCAATGAATAGACTTACGTATAGAAAAACGGCTTCGAATGGCCTACAATGCTCCAAAATATTTCACAAGTTTTGAAACTGTTCTGGAATGTTTCAAAATGACATAGGATATTCTCGAATATTTTTAATTATATCAAACATCCCCATAACATTTCAAAATATTCCAGTTTGTTCTGGAATGCCTTTGAAAAGTCTTGAATGTTCTGGACTATTTCAGTAAATTCTGGAGAACGAAACTTCAAACTCTTATATCTTCAGAAGCACGACTTCCAACTGAAAACGGACATGGTCTGACGAACTCCATGTGTCCAAGCATTTCAGAATATTTCTGAACATTCCAAGAGATTCTGCAATACTATGAAATGCTCTGAAATACCTACAAATTCATAGATGTTGTTGGTAGGCACTATTTGTGTTTTAATAAACTCATTGAAATATTTTGGGGCAAATATTTTCAGTGTTCTTAATATTTTCAAAAAATCAATTCACTTTTCGATAGATTTTGAGTTTGATATTACCCTTTCAGGCTAGTGGCTGTTCAGCACAGAAGCCCCAATTAATCTAATCTAATCTTCAGGCTATGAAAAATAAAATTTATGACCAGAATGAAAGTTCCAGGATGTTCCTAAAGGTTCCAAACTATTATCCTACATTCTAAATTGTTTCGGATGTTTCTAGAATGTTATGGAATATTAGGGAATGCCTTCGAAATCTCTCGAATCTTCTGAAAAGTTCTGGAATTGCCGAGGGCGAAACTTCTAGCCTTGACATCTTCAAAGGCAAGTCCTTCAAATTGAAACTGAAATCTTCTTTATGAACAGGCTGTGCGACATTGTGAAGGAAAAAAATTGGGCATACAGGGTGGGGCACCGAAAACAAAACAGATCGAATATCTTCAAAACACATGTGTTCTGAAAAAATGCAAAAACACGTCGATTTTTAATCCAAGGGTAAAATCTTCCTATCATAACCTTAACTGTCATAACTCTTTCCCCACCCCTCGGTGATTATCACCCAAACAATTTGAATAGGGAAAGTAGTAAGTGTGACACATCGTTGAAAAGGTTATTTCATAAGGAATTTAGCCATGTCAATTTTAGCTACACCTAACTTTCAATTTTGGCACCATCTTGCTGGAAAAAAAACTGTTCTGTATTTCAAATTATGATGCTTCATTTGCAAGCTAATTTGACATAAATTCGGTGACAATGCATTATGGAGATTTTCTATGCGGCTTCACAATGGCGGACAAGATTTGCAATTATGTTCCGATTTGATTCAAAATTAATAAGTGGTGGTTTCCAGGGTCGTAAATTATGAACTGGTTTTCAATGCAAAAAATCAAATGGTGGCTCCAAAATGGTGAACGGAATTTGTAATTATGATTCGATTCAACCCGACACCGAAACGGAATTCTTCAAAACAAATGTGTTGTGAACATAACGCAAAAACACGTTAATTTCAAACCCAAGGAGGACAAATCTTATCGTTACCTCAACTGTCATACTTCTCTCTCCACCCCTTGTTCACTCATACAATTTGATCAAGGAAAGTACTGAGGATGACACAGCATTGAAAAGGTAATTCCATAAGGAATTCATTTTCATTTTGGCGCACTATTGCAGGAAAAACAGTTGTTCCGTTGTTTAATTCACATATTATTTGAAACGTAATTTGAACAATTCATGAAAAAAGAACAAATCAATTGACAAAATTACATAATCCAATCAACGCGAACTACTTTAATTCACAGTAGATGCTCAAAGTGTTCGCTATGAACTGCCATAAATGAGTATAAGTGATTTTCGAAAGGCCGTCTGACGTTTTTGAACATTTCTGAAGTTATTTGATGACATTCGTACATTTGGAATAACAATTGATTTACTACGCCTATGTATTGGTATAATGAAAAACCTTTTGTTTCAGTGCTTATTTGTGTCAGCTCTTGACAGCAGCACGTCAGGTATATAAAAAATGGTTCATTCTATTCAGGATAGGGTAGAAATAATTGAATATTATTTCAAAAATAACGAATGTGCAAACACAGCCAGTAGAATTTTCAATGAGCAACACCTAAATAAAAACGTACCTCATAAATACGTTTTGGAACTAATTTCAAAATATCGAAAAACTGGATCTGTGGCAAATAAAACACGTCAAATTGAAAAGCAGCAGAAAAGCAGTGGAGGTAACAGTTTTAGGACAGGTTGCTGCGGATCCAACTCTTGGTACACGAAAGCTTGCCGAATTATCTGGAGTAAGTCGACGTACCGTTGGGCGAATAATGAAAGCTCACAAATTCCATCCATACAAAATTAAACTGGTTCAGTAACTTAACGAAGACGACTTTGATCATGGAATACAATTTTGCGAAATCATGACTGAACGTACTATACAAGATCCAAATTTCGTTTTCAATATTTGTTTTTCGGATGAATGCACTTTTTATCTCAACGGGATTGTCAGTTGAAATAATTGTCGGTACTGGTTAGATTGCAATCCAAGTGTGTTTCATCAAGTACATTCATAATCCCAACAAAAATTGAATGTTTTGGCTGGAATATTTGGCGATCGTATTAAAGATCCATGTTTTCTACTAGATGATTTGACTGGGGATATATCTTTGGAATTACTCGAAGATACCGTTGATCCAACGTTAACGGACATAATAGAAAACGATAACCGATACCTTGAGGACGGAGCTCCTCCATATTTTGCTGTAGCGGTTCAGTACCTGGAAGAAAGATTTCACAGACACTGGATTGAAAGAAGAGGATGCATTGTATGGTCCACCGATCTCCAGATTTATCCCCCTTAGACTACTTTTGTGGGATCATTTAAAAAGTAAAATATACGCCACTCAGCCAGGTTCGTTAACAGAGTAACGTCAATGTATTATTACCGAATGTCGTCAAATAACCCCAGACATACTCCAAAACGTCAGACAACGTTTTGAGACGAACTTATACTCATGTATGGCAGTGAATGGAGAACACTTCGAGCATGTACTATAAATCAATGTAGTTTGGAATGATCATAGTTAAATTCATGCACAATTTTCCAATTTCCAAGTTATGTAATTTCTTCAAATTTTGTTCTTTTTTCGTAGATTGTTCACATTAATTTTCAAATAAAATGTGAATTGGAAAACGAAACAGTTGTTTCTCCTGCAATAGAGCGCCAAAAAGTTATGTAGGGAACACTCACATGTCTGAATTATTTATGGAATTACCTTTTCAATGCTGTGTCACCCTTAGTACTTTCCCTAATTGAATTTTATGAGTGAACAAGGGGGGGTGAGAGAAAGTTGAGGTAATGATAAGATTTGTCCCCCTTAGATTTAAAATTGACGCGTTTTTGCATTACGTTCACAACACATGTGTTTTGAAGAATTCCTTTTTGGTGTCGGGTTGAATCGAATCATAATTACAAATTTCGTCCGCCATTTTGGAGCCATCATCTTGATTTTTTGCATTAAAAAACAATTCATAATTTCCGATCCTGAAAACCACCACTTATCAATTTTGAATCCAATGGGACTATAATTGCAAATCTTGTTCGCCATTGTGAAGTGCCATCTTGTTTTTTCCCCTAGAAAAACTCCATAATGCATTGCCACCAAATTTAGGTCAAATTATCTTGCGTAGAAGGCGCCAAAATCGAAAGTTACGTTGCTAAAATTGACATGGCTGAAATCCTTATTAAATTACCTCTTCAACGATGTGTCACACTCACTACTTTCCCTATTCAAATTGTTTGGGCGATAGTCATTGGGGGGTGGGGGAAGAGGCATGGCAGTTGAGGTTATGATAGGAAGATATCCCCCTTGGATTACAAATCGATATGTTTTGCATTTGTTTCAGAATGTGTTTCGAAGATATTCCGATCTATTTCGTTTTCGGTGCTCCACCCTGTATAAATTCTGCAACATTCGCGTCTAGGTCGGAACGCTAGCCTATAATATGATTTCAGAATCGGAGTTCAAAATAGTTCAGTAGTAATTACGGCGTCTACAGTTTTCAATTTTACATTACTTTGAAGGCCACTAGATCCAATTTGTGTTCCACAAAGCTTTTTCACCGTAAAGCCCAATTTTCAGTTTTCCGAACATTGAATCCAAACGCGCCGGATGAATCTTTAACTCCACTGACCACGATTCGTTAACAAACAGTAACCGCCAGTCACAGATCTGAATTATGGCTAACTCTGTTGTGCGAACTATAATCAATTAATTAGGATCGCACGGTTTGATCAATCGCTGGTGCATAAACAGCGCGTTGCTGCAATATACAGCAGATGTACAAACCACACTGTTTTCAAATTAACTCCCAACATACGTTAGGTTAGCTGCGACCACTCTGAAATGTGGATAGAGGGTTATAGACTTGCCTGCAGATAACCCTGAAATTAAGAAGGGTGATGTGTTTTGCGCCATGACTGTTACAGTCGATTATCTTTTCTTAGCACGTAGTCTCCCTCTAACTCGATTGCTGTGTCAGTAGTTACAATGGATTTTCATTTTTCATCTCCAACGGAAGCAATATTATAAGAAAAATATGTTTTTTATGAAAAAGTGTTTTGAAAATTATTTTTTTTTCTCACGGATAAATTCACGGACTTCTGACTCACGGATAAATTTAAATTATCGCTTCATTGAATCTGTTTACGTCATCGAATCATAAATCGAACCTTAAAAATTATGTCTGTGTGAACATAGCTTAACGGATATATGGCTGTAGTGACATTTTGCAGACAGATGTGTAGAAACGTCGAAGTTCGACATTGGCCTATCTCGTTGAATTCTTCATACATATTTTCGTAGATCATCTTACTGATTTCCAAGTACATACAGGGTGTTAAGTAAGTATGTACCACACATTTAACAGAAGATTCATTGGGTAATTTCAAGACATATTCATATAAACATGGGTCCGCAAATACTTCGTTCTCAGGATACAGAGTGTTGAAATAAATATAAAAAAAAAGTTATTCGTGAATATCCTAAATATCCTTTACCTAACTGTGTTGTAATTTTGCTATGGCATTTAACACATTGGGGAGCTATTTTAGCCCGTGATTCAATTTATTAAGTCCAGTGATGTCTCGAGCGGGATTTGAACGAATATTTTTCACCTAAAAATGTACGCCACTGACTTTTGTGCAATTTTCATTATTTCTTTGGATTAAACAATTAGAAATTCACCTTTTTTGTCTCTTGAATTGCATATCCCTGGACCTCACAAAAAATAATATGGAGAATTAAATGTTTCTTTTGGAAATTATTATTTTTACAATTTTTCATTACTAATTATGTAACAGTAACAACAAATATTGGATAACATTAACATCTAGACTAACGAATTGCACTAAATCAAGTGTTGAAAATGGCCTCCTTCGGCTTCAATACAACCGTCTACCCGCCGCATCATTGAATTTCGCACTCTTCTGGAAATACCTGACGTATTTTTATTATGTCACATAAATTGATGATTTTATTCCGTAAATCCCCTTCACTTTGAATAGCAGTTTTGAATACCAACGCTTTAAGGTGTCCCCAGAAAAAATTATCTAAGGGATTCATTTCGGATGACTGAGATGGCCATGGGTGTTGCATTCATCATTATTTTCATAATCATTATTGCGGTCGGTAGCCAGGCGGTTCGTTCACTCAGTCGAATTGACTCTCGTGTTGGTCGGTGGTTTCAAGCCCGAGTCTGAACGATCGATTTTCACTTGCTATCATCCAACCCGTGTTAGAAATCGCACGTTAAAAGGTAAGACCCCGTTAATCCTCAACTCGCACAAGTTTTGACTTCTGTCGTTCGTAGGGGTGCGATAGCTGGTTAACGGAAAAACATATTTTTTTTAACAGATTATAATTTTTTACCGTAGTATGCGCTAGTTAAGCCTTTTACATTTGGGAGGGTACGCCGGCATTATCAACCAACAATCACTCCCCACACACTGTTGTAAGTGATTGTGTCCGAGAATCATGTGCCTTGAGGAAGCGCGCAGTGAGCCAAGAATGACAGCCTTCTGCATCTGCCGGCTAAGATTTCTGCCTTAGTGCAGAAAGCTGGTATGATTTTGGGATTCGAAAGTGGAAAGGGCTTTATCCCATCAAGGACTCCAATAATCAGAACAACCATCTTGACAGAGTGGTCTGGATAGGGTCTGCGGAGTTCGAAGAGAAAATTTCGATATTTTATCCGTTTTACCTCCTTGTTTCGGACGACATTCGTCTCGCCAGGAGCTGAAAACCTCACGATAAATATCGTTTTGCTCTGGTGGTCGAGAAGCACTACATCAGGCTTATTAGCTTGCATGAGCCTGAGGGTGGAGAACGAGTAGTTCCAATAAATTCGGCACTTCTTGTTCCCCACAACGGATTCAATATCCCCTGGAGCGTAGGGGAACACCAGTGTCTCGTCAATACCGTAAGAGTGCCGTAAATGGTAATATAGCACTCCTGTAGATGGATATAGGCCGAGACCGCATATGCTGGGCATGACGATAGCAAGTGCATTAGGGTGTCGGGCGCCTCAGGGCAGTATCATTAATATAGATTTGAAAAAACGAAAATGAATTGGTTCAGTTCTTGCATTCTCTCTGTCAGGTCAAAATAACGTCCGAGTAGTCTAGGATGAACTGTAGACCTTCAGCGAATTAGTAAAATGATTTGAAGATGAACGGGATGCATGAGATGAGCAAGAAACCGATAATACACTTGTACCAGCGTTTTTTTTCTGTTATGCACTTTTCGGTATGTCTTCGAGCTCTCTTAGCGATTCAGTTTTCAACTACTCAATTTTCGCAAAACGCTGTCCTTATATGCGTATCATCGATTTTGGGAACAAAAGGAAGTCGCGGGGGGCCAAATCTGGTGAATAAGGTGGCTAAGGCATGATGAGGGTGTTGCTTTTGACCATCAAATTACGAACAAGCAATGTCGAATGAGCAGGAGCATTATCGTGATGCAAGAGCCGTGAATTGTGTTTCCACAATACCGGCTTATTCTGACAGTATAACTATGTGGCAAGAACTTCTGATGCAATACACCATGATAATGGAATAAAACAGGAAACGAAATTTCGACATTTGATCGAACTTGGCGTGCTTATTTTGGTGTTGGCTCTCCTGGGACGACTGAACTTTGGTTTTGATGTTATAACCATATACTAATGATTAGTCACTAGTTATCATCCTTTCAAGCAAATCCGAGTCATCGTTGACGTCATTCAACACTTTTTGAGCGATACCACTTTCTTTTATCAAAATTGAGCCAATTTGTAACGAATTCAGCTGAAGCACGATTGTGCCCAAAATTTTCTCAGCAACTTATCTAATTGTGACGATTCACCGTAACAATTTTCTGTAATTTCCCAACATTTCCATCGGTTGTTCATGTGCTGAGGCGCCCAGGGCGAGCGTCCTCATTCACATTTTCTCGACCTTCTATGAAAAACCATTTGTAAATAGTTTTCTGATTCAGAGTACAATCAACTTAAGTTACTGTTAATATTACGAGTGTATTTAAGCACGAAGTCTTTGATCAATTTTTCTCGATAGCAGAAAATCACCGAACACGCAAAACACTTCTAACTTTCATGCCCCTCACAAAAAAGTGAACATGCCAAGCAGCTGGAACAGTGAATCCAGGTTCCACACGAGTGTACCAACATAAAAAAATCGCTAATAGAATGAGCGTAACCCGCGAAATTCATTAACCTTATTTTACGAACAGTCCAAATTTCATGGTAATAATTTTGTGTAATTCTGACTTCATTCTTAGAATTTGTTTGAGGTCAGAATTCACTAATTTTTCTTTCAAATTAATTTGTGACCCTCTCCACCTTCGTAGAAAGTACCTACCTACCTATTTCTAAATCAAAATTGATAGTTGTGAATGTATCTTCGTTTGAGTCATCATTACTAGTTACTAGCAATTGTTAGTTGAAATGAAAAGATGAACGAAAGAAAGCTAAGTATACCTGAGTGAAAAAAGCTAGGTATGAATATGAACTTCTTCATTGATTATTCAATTTTAGACAATCTTCATGTAACTTTTCTAGGTGTACATATGTACACTCACCCTTGAATATTTTTTGAAAAATCTTCCGAAACAAAACAAATTAGTCCTAACACCTCTTTCCCATCCATACCATGCAATATACAGGGTGTAACATAAGTTTAAAATCTGTTTGAAATATGTTTTTTCGTTAACCAGATGTCGCACCCCTACAAACGACAACCCGCAAAAGTCGAAACTTGTGCGAGCTAAGGATTAACGAGGTCTTACCTTTTAACGTGTGATTCCTAACACGGGTTGGACGATAGCAAGTAAAGTTCCATCGTTCAGATTAGGGCTTGAACCACCGACCAACACGGCAGTCAATTTGAGTGAGAGAACAAAGCATCCACGCCGCTTGGCTATCGACCGACGTTAAGTACGTTAAAATTTACAAGTGATATATTCCTGAGACTATTTAAAAAAAATAGTCCACGTGAACTTGTGTACGGAAATGCTTAGTTTCGGAGATACAGGGTGATAAAATTGTGAAATTGAATTTTCAGTTCGTTTTTGAAAAATAACTTCAGCGGAAAAATGAGTTTTTTTTGCATGAAATTCAGTACCTGGTTTTTTTTTGACGTGACAAATTATAATTTCGTAATAATTTTCATATAACATCTAAATGGATGACAGTAAACTTTTGGTACTTTTCATGAAAAAACTAATTTCCACTGCTTCTCCAAGTAAAAAAGCTTCACTTCCTCAACAATGCTGAAGGTGATCGCTTTCAAGATATTTACAATTTTCCATATAGATGCATATTACTTAGCTCCTAGGGCGCTAAGTGAAGTTGCTGAGAACAATACAAAAACTAAGTATGTGGTAAATGTCGTCAAGTCAAATGACTTTCTTCTATAAAATGTTTATCGAAAAATTATTTTTTTTCGAAATTCAAGTTATTAAAATGGATCGAAACATAGTTGGTACCTATTTGTCATAAATTTTTTCCAAATTCAGTAATTTCCTCAGCAACTTCACTTAGCGCCCTGGGAGCTAATTAATATGTATCGATATAAAAAATTGTAAATATATAGAAAAAAATCACCTCTAGCGTTGTTGGGGAAAAGTACCTTTTCTACTTGAAAAAGATGTGACTTGGGTTTTTCCACAGAAAGTACAAAAAGTTTACTGTCAAAAAAGTTAGGGCAGCGGCCTCTAGATGCTATACGAAAATGATTATAATATTATGATTTCATACGTGAATAAAACCATGAATATCAAAATCCGTGAAAATAACGTATTTTTGTGATTTGTGTGAAAGTTATTTTTAAAAAACAAACAAGAAATTCAATTTTGAAACGCTGACATCTGAAACGAAGCATTTTAGACACAAGTTTATATACTGAGACTTTATTCTTGAAATTGTCTCAAGAATACGTCACCCTGTATAAGAATCAAATAATAAACAAAAATCTGGTCAAACCGTCCTCTCGAAATGTTTAAGCAACTACTGTTTATTTATGAATGTAAACTACGTATTACTCGTTTCCGCGACAATAAATCACGTCTGGCCATATTTAGTTTACACATATACACACTTACATGCTTACTAGACACCCGAAATGAGTTTGTTTAGGGCTTTCATGCATGATTTATCCCGCACCTCTTGTCATTCGGGCAGTAGGTCTCGAAAATTTATGAATTCGGCTAGACGTGTCAGCAAAAACGAGAAAGGGTTCAGGATTTTTGTTTGTCATGAGTTTTATAAATTACCTCTCATACACTCACTGCTACTGGGTTTTATTCGATAAAAAGGGTCTCCTGCGGCTTCCAATCGATTGGGTTCAGAGAAGAAAAGACGGACTTGATATTTACCAGCGGATTAAGTTGACTGTGGAGTGTATTTATAGATAAGTAGTCGGCACTAATATTGAATGATATTCTATAGTACACTGTAAACACCATTGCCTCGTTCAATAAAAATTTTTTTGTCTCGCTAAACTTTTCGTGTAGCACTTTTTCACATATTCTGTCACTAGAACCTTTCGTTCAGAGGCGCCTCCAATATATTCGTCATTGGAATATGCAACCCAGATTATGAAAAATTGAATTGGTATACTTTTGTAGCTTGATCCATATTGTTCAATTTCTGTGAGATAGAAATAAATTCATTGAGGTCGATATTCTGAAATTTCGCGCGTAATTCAGTTCATTCACTCATTCAGTTACTGATGAATAGAAGATTTTTCTTTGTGAAAAATACTTTGATTTTTACGCAGTAACTTATCGGGGTAAACTGAAAAGTTTGTCCTTTTACACTTGTATAAAGTTATCTATTATAATTTTCATATTTTTCAGATTGTGCTAGGTAACAAATACCCAAAAAGGGTCGATAAAAAACTGATTTTGCTTCACAAAAAAATGGCTTTCCTTGAATATGAACGAAATATTCTGTTCATCCCACATGAATTACTTAGTTTATTGGTTTGATTATCAGTTTTCGGATTTTGGATAAGAATTTATTTCCTGAGCATCGAATGACGTCAACGACATTCCAGAAAGAATAAAACGAATCATGGTTATATGTTTATGACATCGAAATTGCAAAGTCCATACGTCCCAGGAAAACCAATATAAAAAAGCACGAAAAGTTCGATTACCGTGGCGTAGTGCATCAGGAGTTCCTGCCATATGGTCGTACGGTCAATAAGGAGTATTATCTTGGGGTTATGGGCCTCTTGCGAAAAGCAACACTGAGAAAACATTCGGTATTATAAAAAAACAATTCATAGCGTTTGCATCACGACAATACACGAGCTCACTCGTGATTCCTTTTTACTGATTTTTTACCAAAAACAACACCGTAATCATGCATCAGCCATACTATTCACCAGATTTGATCCCCTGCGAATTTTTCCTGTTGCCAACATTGGAGAAATCCATAGAAAAATTGTGTTTTGCGACGATTGGAGAAATAAAAACCGAATCGCTGAGAGAGCTCGAGGACATACCAAAAAGTGTATATTAGAATTGCTTCGAGAACTGGAAAAGACGCGCTGCGGGAATGCGTTATCGCCTTCGTGTTCAGTTCAGGAACTGATCGCGATTTGACTGTTGAAATTTGATATTGGTGCAGTTATAATAACTTACAATTTTTGTTATCTGTTCAAAATGTAGCGTTCCTGCACAAGTACTAATAGTAATAACGAGTGTGATAACAACGCTGACTTTTTTATGTGTAGTGATTCCAATAGCGGTAATGAACAATGCGAAAAAGAGATACCAGTGAATAAAATTCAGATGTATTTGAATATTGAAACACAGCGAGTATGTTTAATGTATATAAGAATCTACATCTCAGGTTTGGTTTCGAGGGATAAAAACTATTACAAGCAACATCAGATTTGACCGAAATTCCTCTCTCAACTGTACGTAAAATAGTCAAAAACAAACCTGATGAACCCAAGACGCGATGTGATACAGGATTACAAAAGCTTAAGATGTTCTTCTAGTAAATTCATTGGAAAAAGTAATATACGACTGTTACAAAAGCAATGGGATTCCGAAAACTGAAATCGTAAGAAAGAAATTGAATAATTTCAGTCATAACGTAATCTGCTGTGACAAAACTCTTCAGAATTGAATAAAGAAACTAGGATTTGGATTTGAAATAATGAAGAAAGGTCAAGCAGTTATGGAAAGCAGAAGATTAGTGGAACTTTCTATTTGTATGAAACTTGGTATGACACTCACGACACAGATACGAAAGAGTGGACTGATGGTTCGCGAATGTGTACGCCTAACATGTCTGCAAACAAAGGATTGTGACTAAT
>WOGN01003512.1:0-15168 GCA_015342105.1 Leptinotarsa texana
ATGGTGGCCTCAATATCAGCAGGCACTTGTACATCTTCTTCGATAGCTCGAACTTTGCTCTGGCTCTTGCAGGATTGTTTTGCAGCCTCAAACTCCAGAGCGCTTGCCAGTGCATCCACGAGTTGTTTAGGATGAGCTAGTGTCAAGGCCTGCCTCGTTTCTTGGTCTCGGAGTCCATCCAAGAATGCCTGAACTGCTAACCGCTCCATTACATTTTCCGATGTAGCAGGATATGCCAGACGAACCAATCGAGCAATGTTGGCTTCAAACTCCTGTAGGGATTCTCCTGACGATTTATCACAAGCCTACTTCCCATTTAAAAAATTGGGGGTCATACCTGAAGGTACGGGTAGCATTTTTTTGTTGAAGTATGTCAAATTATAATTTAAATTTGACTTGTTTCGGGATTTTCTCAAAATAAGTACCGTGACCGATATAATGAGTTCAATTCGGTTTTTACACACTGTATATAATACATATTTTTGTACTTTTGAGGTATACACAAATAATGCCATCGCTTTATATTGTATCTATGAAATAAATTTTGTACTTCTACCGCACTTTAAAAGCATACAAGTATTAATTTTTTATTACAGAAGTACATGGAATTCAAACATAGTGATTACACTCTCAACAAAAATAATTGTACTTACTCGTCTATTTTACCTCCGCGTACTTCACCAAGAGAAAAATGTTCAGCTTCTTCAATGAATTTCGCTACCATAAACATTTCAACAACTGGCATCTGCCGATAATCTTATCGGATTGACCTTTTGTAAATCCGTCGTCGGTCATGTTTGTTCAAATTTACACACTCAATAGTAAATAAATACTGTGTAAAATTAACTAAATACAATAGAAACCACAGATTTGGACAAAATATCACAATAAACAACAACAAATGCAAACAGTTCAAAATAAGTTGAATGGCAACTGGCGAAATATAGTATGACGTCATATCCAGTGGCTGAGCGTTTTTGATCACGTGACGAAATTAAAATTTTTAGTAAACTTCAATTGTATCTATAGAAGGAATAGAATTTGAAAATATTTTTTTGGTAATATCAATAAAATGATATTTCTTGATTCTCAATGTAATTTTCGTGATTGAATTTTTATGCAAGTTCCCTATAGAAAAGTTCAATTTCGAAAGAATGGTCGTTACAGTTGTAGGCTTCATGTCTAACGAATCTTGTTCTAGGGAGTATCGGAGTGCATATGCCAGCTTTAATCTGCCACTGTCTCCGACTCTGTAGATTATATTTAATGTTCGAGTATCCAATTATACGAAGAGTCCCAAAGTTGCATAAAGCTTGTGCTCCATATATATGAGCTCGTTTCAGAGATTTGTGTCTAATACACCATCAAGATTTGCTTTCGGTTTCTATTTCAGAAAATGAATTTGCTGTTCGAGCTTCTATACAACGAGTCTATTCAACTAGTTACTCAAAAAGTGTATGTGGTATTGTGCTGAAAAAACTACCACCTGCGAGTTAGAATAGCGTTTTCCTCCTTTTCGGCCAAGTGTCAAAAAGTGGCTTTTTGAGGGTGCTCTAGCGAAGTCAATTAGTGAATTTCAAAGATGGAATTTTTTGTGAAATTTTCTCTTCTTCAATTCCTAATGGAACGGGTTACTCCAATAAGTGACTAATTTTCGAATGATGGTCAAAAAAATGTTGAAATTTAAATGTTGTTTGTGGTTTGTGACCTCCCAGTCATCTGGGAGATCAAAGATGAAATTCAAATTCAGCAGTCCGCAAGACATGAAGATTCGATGAGAAGTCGACTTCTATAATTTTTTCCTGGAAATGCCGCTTCTAAATCTTTGTAATGGGGCATTCATTTTAAGTACATACCTATTTTCTGTTTATGAATCGTATTGACCTTGTCTCATTCCAGTAACATAATTTGTTATTATTACTTTCCAGCCAGGATTATTATATAATTGTTGTGATAAAAAGCCAAGGTTGTATGTACATTTCTCTTAAACTACTGAAGAAAAACTACATTCATGAACTGAAGACGCCAACTCGGTTGATGAAACGCGCGTCGACAATAGTATTGCATTTCTAGTGTTCAGGAAAAGTGCTTGTTTTATATTGGTAGTTAATACGTGAAATAAGTCCAGAAGTTTGTTGTCTTTTAAAAATCATTAGGGTTTTGTGCATTTTGGCTGATATCTTGGTACAAGAGGTTGTTGACAAAGTTTTGGAATAATTGCAATAAAATATTTCTTCTTCGATTGGTATCGAATGTCAATATTTGTGACATTCATCGTTTGAAGAAGTGACACTTTTAATGTCAAGGCATCAAAAATGATTTTTGTATGCACTGGTTTCGAAATGAAAAAGTATTGAGATTTACTGACCGAAAGATCGCCTCCGTAGAATGGATGAATGACGAAAGTTTCGTTGCCTACATGGATAACCCCGCTGACTCCATTACAAGTGTGGAAAGCTGCCGTGGCACCTGGATAGTCCTGCACTGTCCCGTGATAATAACAATGCTCGATATCCTGAAATAAAATTGCATTTGAGTATAGACTCTTTGGGGTTGGGACGTTCAAGTAGATAGAAGTAAACTACGAAGGTTAGAAGATGATCGAAGTTCCACTAGAAAAAACGTTTTTGTCGCATCAGATAATGTTTTTTTTTGTATTCATGCATGAAAAATGATTGTTTAATAATTACGAAGAATGTTATCGAGATATTCCGATATAATAGAAGTTGATGAAATGAATGTAGCCTTGACAGTGATAGCTTTATAAACTATTTGAAAAAATGATGGAAATGTTTACTGATTTTAAAATAAGTTAAGAGAATATTCATATATTTCAGTGAATAGTGAATAATCTGTTATTATTATTAAAATTTATATCATCAACAAAAGAAAACGAAGTGTAAGCAAAGGTTGATGTTACCATAATTCAAAACGTCAAAATGTCACCAGGAATGTGTTGAAGGAATAAATGAAAATTATCGCTTACACTCCAATCAGATTCCAAGTGTCTGAAACTAGTAAGTTTAAAAATTTTTTTGAAATCTGTGTTTCCGTAAATCAGCTGTGAGTATATACATCGAAATGAAGTTATCTTAAGGTGAATATTTCGAACTTCAATTCAATCATATCTCTCTATCGAAATGTTAATAGATAGGAAGCTTTTTCTCCGTTTGGAAAGAACTCTGCGGTTGAAACAGATCCCGGGTCAAATGAGAATCGGACACATTATTGTCATGGTTGGAATTGTCCTGCACTGACGAGAAGTATTATTTTAAAACCGGTCTGTAGATGATTACTTAGTTGATTTATATATTTCAATCCATACCGTTATGTTCTTTTCTGTATCGATTTGTGGCTCATTCTTGACCATATAACTGAAAATACGCATCTGCAATTTATAGTTTTTCACTCCTGTGCTATTCACGAATATTCGATTTATATCGAATACACTCTCCAACCATCTTCCATCGTTGAATTTTAAAACAGTTAAAAATTGATAGTTATTTCATTCAAATATACATACATTCCGTGAAAGATGAATTCAACGGGTATCACCTACAAATGATAAAAGAATATAAACGGTTTTTTAAGGGAAACGCAGTCTAAAAAAATATTAGATGAAGGCAAAAACCACATTAGTCTCTTCTGAGGTGCGGTGAGAGTCAACTAACAAGGAGGTCGAAGGGTGAATGTGGGGATAATGAATAGAAGAAGGAGAAACGTGCCCAAAATTCTGCCGTTGAGCATCTTTTGTGTCGGGTTTTGAATAAGATCAATTCAGAGGCGACAACTAGGGAAGGTTCTGAGAAAATCATCACTGTCTAGACATTCGGAGAAACTACTAACCAGGGATGTGGAAGTATTTGAAGACATATCATAGCTCATAATTGGCTGTGACACAAAGCTCACCACCTGATCTAGGAAAGCATTAGCCGCAATATACGGGGTGATTATTTGCTTTAGTTTTTCATGTGAATCGATTTGGATATGTAGATAAAGAACACTTTCGTGAGTATGAAACGTAGAGTAGTAATAGATGTAATATAAGGCACTACATTTATGAGAAATTGAGTTGTTTGAATCATAACATTTAAATCAATTGGATGAACGTAGGAAAACAAACTGGGTAAACATGGAAACTTTCATAGACGAGAGAGGGATTATATAGACTTAGAGTTGGTGGAACATTCATTACAGAAAGCTACATCCCACATCCTATTTGGTTTTGTAGTGTATTCAAATTATTGAATACAAAAATGTATATTTGGTGGATATCGCCATACGGGACACCGGTGTCTGATAGTTTTTATGTATATTCGGGAAATGAGAGTGAATGTTAAGTATGAAATAATCAGATATATGAATTGAGAACTTAGATGGATTTTGAAAAGATGGAATGGGTCAAAAACTCATTTGGAACACGTGAGTTTTTGAAAAACTAGACCAAGACTTCTTTTTTGAAAACTGTCTGTAATCCTCAAAAAGAAGTGAATTCGAGGTAGAAACTTGAACAAGTTATACAAAATTTGAAGAAGTCTTTAAGAGCAATCAGTATTAGGTCATTTGTATGGAAATATTTCGACAGACAGTTCAGGAACAGAGTTATTGATAGCTGAATTCGTAAAGGATTGGAAAAACAAATTGGTCTTATGCCACTTCCTTCATATCTTGTGATGACGAAAAAGGCAAAAGTACATCAATCCAGACTGGAAAATTCATCCTAACTACATAGAAGCTGGCGAAATAACAATCAGAATATGTGGAGATCGGACAAATTCGCGAAAACATGACCATGAATATATTTTTCATGGTTTTATATATGGACTATTATATGAATACGCCAGACAGTTACATATACAGACGGGTCGAAAATGAGAAGGGAACTGAAATATACGGTAGAAACAATAATTTCAGGCCTGAATGAAGAAAACCTGTGAATATTATTACAGATGGCTTCAATCGAGGTTGAAAAGTGACATGGAGATTGTTCTGGAAATACCGTGAAGAATTGCAGAAAATATATGAATTGAAAACCAGGACCCTCAGGTTCCACAGGCGATAGAAACGCTGATGAGTATGCTTCACATATACATATCATTGATATGGAAACAGATCACAGAATGCTTGATGGAAAACATCCAGAATACTGGAGCAATACACATAGAAAAGCGTTCACAAAATGCCCTTTCATATAAGGTATTTTCAGAAGACTTGGAAATAGATAGGTCAGTCGTCTTTCGAGTAGCAAAAATTGGTATATCATTGGTTACCATATATGAAGAACAAGTACGTAACAAGAGAGCGAATTATACTTATCGAACGAATCAAATGCTTTATGGCTCTCACTGGCATTAAGAATCAACACCACCCGTATTTTCCTGAAAACATGAGAGGATGCAAAGGTATTCAGAAGTAGTTCATTGAAATTCAGAGGAAGGTAGGTGTTTTTATAAACGAAATACTATACTATTTGATTCCATAAAAAATGCTTGCATGAAATGACAATAATTTTACATCAATGACTGAAACTCTCCTAGATAAGCCTTCAGAAAATCACGGTTTCATTCACGGGCCAATGTACTAATGACGCTATTCAAATATGGCACTGTTTTTACGAGCTATAAAAGAGATAGTTTAACTCTGCTCGGCTCTCATCTTCCCTTCACCTCTTTTGTCTACCTTAGTTGGATAATTCTGATTAGCGAACCCATCATGAGACATCTCATTGAACGGTTCGTTAGAAACAAGGGCGTACTCGTAAAAATTTTCAGACGGAGATATATGTAGAATTGATCCGAAATGAATATATATACGAAAAATCGCTATTTGCTTTGATGTATCTAACTTATGTAACTCCACTTCTTTAACTACTGAATCATTTCATCCGAAATATTCGCGGCAGAATTGGACTCCAGAAGACAACAGAAATTTCTTTCAAACTATAGTTTCAGCTATAGTCTGGTTGTCAGCGTAGAGAGACTAACCTCTAATCATAATCCTCCCAAGTGATTATGCCTGAATCTACCAGACAAGTTCCTAGAAGAAGAGGGGACAATATTGAGCTCCTGATTCTTTTAACGCATCTGAATATGGCGTTCAGGATTCTATATCATGAATAGATTGATGGAAATTGATAACATTATTGGCAGTAATGATTAAACAGTTTTCACAAACATAAAATGTTAGGTTAGTCGTGATAGCAGACCCTAATGTTAACAGGTAGTACCAGCCCATTAGGAAATAATCAATTTTTGAAATGTGAATACGGAGTATTGACTAAACTCACTGTTCAGAATTGAATACAAAGTGCTGACCAAATTGGATTTTATTTTGTTTCTTCGCAAAACAAATTGTTTCCATAATTAACAGTGATATAAAAGTTGAAATTGAATTAGTAGGAAACAGTTTTATGCATGATTTTCTGGGGTTAACGTTACAGAGTCATCCTTTCTCTAAGACCATTTCTGGTTCATCATTGAAGAAGGCGAAATATTTAGACTGCATGATTCCCAAAATTGTACTCCATATGGAAGCTGAGAATAAATGTATGTACAATAGGCAGTTTTAACAATACTGAAATTCAGCCTCACTGTCACCGCATAACATCTGGAGAATATCTTACTCTGAATTTGTCTTACTTGCTCATCAAATTTCAACTCATTATTTATCAATGATTTTGTGTTGCTGTGAAAACAGCATCAAGGTCTTTGAACCCAAATGACGTTCTTTGTCATGAACCATTTTATATAATATTTACTGTTATGATTGGCGACTTCTTCAGAAGTTTATCGTCTTGAGTGAAAAAAGAGCTTTGGGCTTTGTTGTATGTGAAATATCAATTGATCGAAAGGCTTTCTACAACACAAATAATGATTTTGAAAGGTTCAGTATTCTCAAAATTATTATTTTATTTATGTTTTTTCTCTTTTCGAAAGTTAACATTGAGTGTTAGAATTGGCAAAAAGTGATATCGATTCCTGATTTTTCGTGAGATTTTGCCTTATAAATCATATGAATCAAAAAAACAGTGGATTTGAAGAAATGGTTTGTCTCAGTTGTGTTAGGTATATTTTTGGAAAATTAAAGGCAAATGGACTTTTTGTTTCGATAGAAAATTTCGTAATAGATTCCTTAGTTTGAGTAGATCAATTAATTATTTCTGTTCTGTTGATATCTCCAGTTATGAAGTCCCACCTTAGAATTACATTATATAAAGTGATGTACGCCAATGGTTTTCTAAACGCTTTCCTGATAGTTCTGTAGAACGCGTAACACTAACAATTTAGGATTCTCAACTGACTTTACATTATCATAAACCGAATCTCTTTTCATCTGCGATTCATGCGGAAACATCTATAAATTTTGAATGGTTAGGTAGGCTTAATTGAAAGAAAATGAAA
Source organism: Leptinotarsa texana (assembly GCA_015342105.1). NCBI lineage: Eukaryota > Metazoa > Arthropoda > Insecta > Coleoptera > Chrysomelidae > Leptinotarsa > Leptinotarsa texana. The sequence goes on from WOGN01003512.1 coordinate 7,401, forward strand.
GACAGGAAAAGAGAGACATCCCATTCAATCAGGGAGTACTCAATTTCGAAGGAATAATTTGAATGTGAGCAATCTATTGAAAGAGTTCAATGCATCCCAGATCAATTTGTATTGAAATCTCTAAGAACATTCCACCATAAATAATGATTAAAATATTCAAAAGGTTATTCAGATACTTTGAGGAAGGGCGCAATCACTTTTATTTTTCGAATTAATGGATTTTTTTGATTCTATGATTCATCATTAACATTATAAGATAAAAAATTATTAATCCTAATGAATGAAACCTAATTGAATATATCGATAATAAATGGTTTTTTGAGTAATGAGGAATGTTGGCAGCTATTTTTCGAAAATTAATGAAGGTGTGATTGAATACGATGAAAAAGAGCTATTTTACAAATCGCCAAGCGTTCGTCTTAAAATAGAGACTTCTTCAGGGCACTAAAATGAAATACAAAAGAAATAATGGACACTACTTACGAGTAATTTGAAATGGAAATGAATTATTATTTGGTTGATTATCGATTGTGAAACCCAGATTACTTGTGAGTATTGTCAATTTTCTTAGAATTAACGAAGTCTCTATTCAAAGACAAAAGCTTGGCAATTAAGGAATTGAAGTGTGATAGTTTCAGGTGTATTACTTGAGAAATGTGTTTCAACAAATGATATGAAATATTCGTATCCAGTCTAGATGTTGATGATGAGACAATACTTACCCTTTTTGATTCATATTCGGCTCCATTAGCCAGGTAGTGTTTTTGAGCAATATTCGGTGCGATGAGTTGTCTGAAACAAAATAATTCTTTATAAAATTCATTACAGGTTTGAAATTGTGAAATATATACTTGAAACTCAGAAAAGAAAATTTGAAATATACCATCCAATAACAATAATCAAGATGTTGAATCTTGCCCAGAAAAACTTGGTATAACATACACTTCTACTTGAAATAACATAATAACATCGATGAAAACACACATATATCTATCAGATATGACCATCAAGACTATTGCAGTTCTTTTTTATATTTATTTGTTTTTGAGGATACTAATAATTGTTCTGATTGTATTTTCACTAACAATTTTTCGAATGGAATTCATCAATTTATAGCAATATCCCACATGATGTTCGACTAAGAACTTTTAGTTTGCAACATATAACTATTTAGGAAAAAATATTTTTTACATTAAAATTTTTTTGAATAGAATATCTATTGACTCACCGCAAATGGGATAACACTATTATAAGTATTATAATAACAGACACATTGCTAGTACAATGGCTATTGTAAAAAAACGAACAAAATGGAAAGTAACATCTTTCAATTCCTTTAATTATTTTCATGAAGTGGAGCTTTTATTATCCATTGTCGTGATTCACTAAAATTCAGAATTCCAATGATGGACTTACACCAATATAGACGAGGCCCTTCCTTTCAGGAAATTAATTGAAAAAATGAAATCAGCAATTTGACGGAGAAATAATGTTATCAAGAATGGTGTGTTGACTGATGCTACGAAGTGCTTCAGTTGAAAGAGAAGTAATGTTTTGGAAAATATAGCTAGTTTCTATGTATGAATTATTTTATGTTTTTCTATGTCTCCATTTCACAATATATAATAACTTATCCACCTCCCTGGGTAAATTTTCACTGTTTGGAACACTAAAGCAGAAACAATTACTGAAGGGATAGTAATTGAAACTTGCTTCAATTCGAGAGAGACGACCAGAACACCTTTGCAACAATGGAAATATAACCCTGAAATGATTCATCGACCAAAAAACGTGTTCATCTTCTCACCTAATTGACATTCATTGCGAATTTCTGAATTTAACTTTCATGGATGGAATTGAACACGTTCTCAAGTGTAAGCGTACATGTTTTCCTATGAAAAGAAAAAGCTTTCTATCAATCAGTGTCCGCGAGGACCTCCTCACCCTCAGAAGTTTCTATCCTGCCAGTCCAGTGGCAAGTCGTATTTTGTTGGGCAGGAAGTGAAAAATAAATGAATCTGGAAAAGACGTTCTGTGACAAGTTTGAAATGGACAAATGCGTTTATCAAATGGCAACAGCTTGCCAAATATATATTTGTTTCAATGTACTAATATTCATTAGTAACATTTGATTCTAGAGTGAAATTTGTTCCAGCTAGAATGTAAATTCGTTTCATATGGCAGAGTTAGATCAACCATTCGAAGTTGAATTTTCATTCATCATTACCCATTTTCCAGATTGTTTTTGAGGCAGTTAGTACTTCTGCTCGTCTCTTTTGAGTTACAATAATTGTATAGTAATCTAGTCTAGGTTTAGAATAAGAATACAAGAGTCTTCCAAAAAGTATGTCTGGATAAATCCTACTAGTTCACTCCTGAATTCAATCATATAAGTTTCAATTTTGATCGATTTTGTCAAAACTGATTGTGTACCGTAACCGTTTTTCCGTGATAGTAAAATTTCAAAGGCAACATTCCTCAAAAATATTTCAGGCGGACCTTAAAAATCAGTTCTCTGTTATTCCACCTCACACGTCTGACTAAAATAATATATATTATTTATACTGGCTTAACTTTCCAATGCAGCCCTTTTTCTCAATTCTCATTAGTTTGCATTGATTATTTGAATTTTATTATTGAAAATAGGTATATCTCTCGATGTGCCGTGACAGTTGAAAAATTCATATTGTATATATGGCGACAATCCACTGGATTCAAACAATATTGGAACTGAAGCGTAATGAATGCTGAAAAACTCATTCATCAAACGGTATCAAGATATTTGACACTGTTGTTAGTCAACTAACATTGGATAATGCCGTATTTGGATTGGTAAAGTTCTCACGACATCTTTTTGTAAAATATCCTTGATCGCACCTCGAAAGATGAGATCTCGTTAATCTGACAAAAGTTCCTACTTCTGTGACCCGGTGTTCTTGTAGGCCGATTGACGGAACAATAATTTTCGTGATCCCGTGTAAATAGACAATCATTTGTTAATTGGGGTGAAAAATATTGAAAATGATAATAACAATTATTTTTTGAAATATATTTTTTTTGTGGAGGACTCAATGTTTCTTAATATTTTTTGGTATATAACTTTCCTCAGTTTGAAAAATGAATGAGGCTAATTTAATAAAGAATTTGTAATGAAGGGCAAAGGGAAGAATCCAACATGAAAAGTTACTGGGTGATATAAACCACTGATGATTTCAATTATTCCGTAAATTGTCGGATTCATACGTTCTGGATTCAAGTTGTGGAAGGTTATCTACCCAAAAAACAGCATTTCACACAAGAATCAAAACGATCGTCATGTGAGTGGACTGTTTGTGGTGAACCGACTCCAAAGCGTGCAAAGACGCATCAGTTTGCTGGCAAAGTTATGGTATTAATATTTTGGAATGCGCATGGTATAATATTCATCGATTATCTTGAAAAAGGAACACACATCAACAGCACTTTTTCCTATGTTAGCCTATGAACTTTTCAGTATAACATACCAATGCGAAACGATTATCCTTATATAATTTTTTGATATTCATTCATTTTGAATTTTTGACGGTTCGCTTCTCAACGAATTATTCCAGAATTGGTAGTGATGACCCCGATTCTCATAAGGTCGGTAGAGCGCGTATGGAAACTATTTGTAGAAATTTGTAGACACCCAAGGATATTTCTCGAACATGTATCTAGATATTGAATTACAAAAATTGTATTTAAGTAATACCTGATTGTGATATCTTCCTGTAACAGTTGAAACTCAATACGCCTGAGGAAGTAATCGTATGGTGAAACACGTGTTACGCTTTTGTAAACTATTAAATGAAAATCTCACAAATGTCTGACAACTTTCAATTCAATATTGATTAGTACATTTTCCAACTCTTACATTTATTTTGCATCAATTCAGCGCCAATTTCTGATTCCAATGAGGAAAGAACAATTTGCGGTTATTTCCAGGAGAATATTTCCAATCTACCCCGAGGATTTCTGTTGGGAACTGCTTGTTTATCAGACGTTCCATGAGTGAGATCAATCGGAAATACAATTTCAGCAGCAGTGTAATCGGTCTATCGAACGAAACACGGAATAACTGTTTCGGTGGAATCTTTTTCATTTGATATCGAACAAGTGAAAAACAAAACTTTCACTAATTGCAAACCTGTCATTTCAGTGGCAACTGCTCAATTTTATGCAATGTCTGTTAACAATGCACCGCGAAAAACGCAAAATATACATTATTGAATCTTTTTTTCATTGGAACATTGAACAGAACGTGAATCAAAAAGCGACTATTTGATGTTTCAATGGACCGTTATATTTTGTTGAAATATCGAGTTGAAATTGCAATTTTGCACTAGGGCTGAACAGCAGAATGATAATTTCGATAGAGATATCGATATTGTTGGAATGAGGAATAGTACAAAAACTATATTGGAAAATACGCAGATATTCCACAGCTGTTACGGATATTAAAATGTTGATGATTTTTACCGGCAATAAAGAAAAACGTTTGTTCACACACTGATCGTCTTATTAGGATATTGCCATTTGTCGATACATCCTTATCAGCATAAAGTAATAGCATTCATCAGTGAGCTTCACACAGTCAGAAATCATCCCACTTCGAGAAACAATAAGAAGCGTGTTACGGTTCTGCAGTGTACAGAAAAAATGTTAGAAGTGGCAATGTGTAACAATGTGAGAAGTAGCGGGTAGACTGGGTCACCGTGTCACCGTATAAAAGTAAACACAAGTAAGTTCACTCTCCGCCATATTTTGGTCAAGATTTCCCACCTCGAATTTTATGCTCAGTCGACCTACAGCGCGATCGACTGAACCTGATGCATTTATCAAGCGAGCCAAGTTGAGGCATGGACTATTATTACAGAATGAGTTGTTGTAAGTGGTGGTTTTGTATTTGTCGAAAATTTGTGTGTAGTTTCAAAATGAACAGGTGTCGAGATGTGGGTTGCTGTAATTTGCAGGGTGATGTGGCCATTCATTTTTTTCGATTTTCAATTGACGAAAAAAAGTATGATTTTGTATTATTTATTATGTAAGATTGAAGTAATAAACATATAACGAAAATAAATTGTTATAGACCATATATAGTGGAATCATTAACGTGCAGACTTCTTATTATGAATTTAATTTGATAAAATTTAACTTCACGAATAGTATATGCCTCCAGTTCCACTGGAAATCCACAAAAGAAAATAATTGCTGAACGACATCAAGTTTTGATTTGTATCTGTAGGAAAACAATTACTTCCACTGGAATCTTTGCAAAACCAAAGTATCAAATGTATATTCAAATAACCTTTTTTGGAGCCTACTTTCTATTTATACGTTCCAGATAATCTACTATGAATAGCAAATATGTCTTTTCTTAGATTATGTCATCAATAACGAAAAACATTAGAATTTCCTTCGATTGACACACTTCATAATTAGCAAACTAGGCAACCCATAACCGAGAAATCTGTAACCCAATAATATAATTAAAAAAATATTTCAGAAAAACGATTCAAAACACAATGTAATAAACGTTTGCTAAACTACATATTTTTGTCTCTCATCAAATTTTGCTTCAATCTATTGACTACCTATATTTATTTGTATTTTTCAATCGACTAAGATGCTTACTATAAACACTAAATGTTCCTTGGGCACAATAAATATTATTGTTATTTATATTTATATATTTTCTGGAGGCATACAGTGGAAGAAATTTGTGAAGTTTGTTGGTGATGTTCCTCCGGAAAAATGTCACAAAAACATGAGATTGTATCATCTTCACTTCGATGAGAAATATTTTACATCATCCAGAAAAAACCGACTAAAAACCAATCCCCACAATTCGTTCTGGTAAGAATAAATCGAACAATGATAACGACCTTGGAAATTCCTTCAATTCAGTCACAGGAGATGATAATTCAATTATTATATGAGACAATCTCCCCAAATATGAACAATTTTTAGGGTACCTGCCGTAATTGCTAATGACTATTGAGGAATTTTCGAGAACCACATTTTCATCAATAGGCAAATTGAAAGCCAACTACATTAATTGGCCAATTGCAAATAATGTATGTTATCACCAGATATGGAAATATTGATAATGCTTTATATAAGTATCGTTATTAGGAAGATTTATTTATATAGACTAATTATATATAGCATTTGTTGCAAGTGGTTTTTTGTATTCTTTGTTCTTATTTCAGATGAATCAAGGTCTGTTCAAGTACAATTATTATATCACTCCCATCGGAAGACTCAGCTGAGGAATAGAATATGTGTTTTAACGATGAGACTGAGTTATATTGAGAAAAAACAGAACAAACACAAGTTTAGTAAAAATTTGAACTTAACTGATGTCACTAAATTCGTAGAGAAACACTGTTCCGAAACAGTTGCCAATTTTATGAAGTTTCAATTTCAAATTCAAGTTTCAATTAACGGAATCGCAGGAAAACACTAAGGGGGTCGGATTTTCAGGTAGTATGGAACAATTTTCTCTGGCAGCCTTCTTATTGGGACCAAAGTGTAATGAATATCTATCCAAATATTTCAAGCTCCCCTTCAGGTCCTCACCAAAAAATGGCTTATTGATGCAGGATACAATGAATTTATTTTTGATGTCATCCAACTAAAAATCAATAACTTCGGTAATCAAGATAAGGATTGCAACATTTGTTTCGATGAAATGAGAATCAAGTCCTATTTATTCTACAATATAGGAAAGGATAGAATAGTTGATTTCGAGGAGTTATTTAACAAGAAAACGGCTTCTATAGCAGAATATGCCTTAGTAGTTATTGCAAAAGGCATACATTCGAACTGGAAACGGCCTGTTGCATACTTTGTTACCAATGCATCCAGTGATTGAAGCTGTTAGGCAATTTTAAAAAATTGGATTGAGAGTGAGGAATATCATTTCAGATTGACGTTTTTATGTTTATAAATTTGCCAGAAAATATCTCGAAGTGACTGTAGAGCAGCCATATTTCTTTGTTGATGAGAAAAAAATATTTAACTTTTTTGATACTTCTCATCTGCTGAAATGTAGCAGAAACTATTTATTCGATGACTTTTTGAAAGTTGATGAATATACACCGAACAACTCCACAATTGGCTGAGGAAAAGCAATATAGACTAGAACTCAAACTCACTGATACTTATTTATTTCTAACAAACTTTCAAAGGATGAAGGTTAAATTAGTCAGTCAAGTTCTCAAGTCACTCGTTAGTTACAACGATGAATACCTATGCCAGTTTCAATCAGCTACAGATACAGCAATAGGAACGGCTATATTTATTGAGAAAAAATGGATAAAGTGTTTGATATTTTGAATTTAAATAGATGTGACGATGTGAAAAATTTTAATAAACCTTTTTTTGGAACATCAAAACAAATTGATTTTCTGAAAGAAATGAAAATATTTTTCAGCAAATTGCCTTTACTCTTCAGTATTTCACCCAGGCAGAAGGAATTAACTGTTTAGAAGATACTAGTAAGATTCTATTGCGTATTACAGATGCAGACATAAACAGAATGAAGAGTCTTGTGGAAGTTCCAAAAAATCCCTATAAACCTTTTAGAGTAGAGACAAATGATTATAGAACTCTAGCCACTCCAGAAAGCAACAGCTTGGCCTATGTTTCCGGATGTATTTTGAGAAAATGTTTAAGAAATCATTCATGTGAAGTATGTAAAAATTTTACCACGGCGGCTAGTACCACACTGAATGAAACAAATATA
>WOGN01003513.1:0-15168 GCA_015342105.1 Leptinotarsa texana
TGCTCTGTGTTTTTCAATCTATGTTTAGGAACAATATAATTGGATTTCTGTTGGGTGGAATACTCATGTCTATATTTGTCATCTTCAAAATTCGATTGGTTCTTGTATACACAGTAAGCATTTTCTTACCCTTGAAGGTACCACGACAAGTGTCTGTGTAATTCATATTGAACATTGTTTTCAATACACGTTTCTGTATTATGAAAATATGTTCCAGTTGTGTACTCCCTCCCCATACTAATATTCCATATTTCAGCAGGGGATAAACAGTCCTATAATATACCGTTTTCACTGCATCGATTTTGAAGTGACGTCTCAACACTCGAATTGCATAGCACTTATTTGCTAGTTTTTTTTTAAGATAGTAAATATGTACCTCGTAATTCAGTTTATCATCTATATAAATTCCTAACAGTTCTGTACTCGTTGAAATATCTAGTCTTTCACTACTGAGCTGAAAATACTCCGGAATAGAAATATTCATGTGAATAGTTTTGAAAAAAATGCAGTCTGTTTTAGATGTGTTTAACAATAACTTGTTGGTATTGAAATATGTGGATGCTATAGAAATTAAGATTAAGATTATTAAGCTCTGTGATAATTTTGTGACAGAGATGAATGATAGTTGGAAGATATTATTGAGAACGACCACTAGAGATTAAATAGAATCTAAAATAAGGATCGATAATGAAAATAGTAAATTAGTGTTTAATATTTTGGTGCAGTCTGAGATGCTGGGATGTGTAATCGAACCATCAAGAACTATCTCTTTGAAAACAATCCAACAGATTCCTACTGTGGCGTAATGTAACCTAAGTAGAGACTAGATCAGTCTCTATTTTTTCTCCAATTTCAGGTTGAAACAATAATGAGGTAATTTTGAATATGGATGGAAATTGTTATGCCCTTTTCTTTATAAAATCTTTTACACAAAATTGAATCAAATTTGATGTCTATGTATTCAAAATACATACTGAAAGGGGTCCATGCCGACTGGCTGCTGTCTGCATCGTTTCTAGCCGATGCTATGGCACTTCGGATAGCTAGAGGAACAGCAATAGAAAGGCATATTGGAGGCTCGGCAACGGCTGAAAATTTTTCAGTTCAAGTGTCACAGCTTCATTTATCATAGAAAGTTACCTTTCGACTTGAGGAGCCCCACTTTGTTAGGATCGTTTTCTGGAAATTTAACTCTGAAGTTGATTGGGATGTCCTTAGCTCCTGGAGGTTTGTAATTCCAACTACGGTCAGTTATAAGTTTTCCATCTGAATTATGAATAAGTTCTTCCGTGGTGTAATAACCAATACCTGAAATAAATATGACGCAGACTAATTATTTTAAATAAATGGGTGTGAAAAACTTAAATAATTTTCTTTTCGAGTATTCAAATTTTAAACCCACTTCTTCAATAATAGCACCCCCTTTTTAAATTTTTTAATGGAATGGGAGTGAGTGTGATAAGCTCATTTCAATTATTCTTCGACCATATAAAGTTTTTTTGAATTTCATATATTCTCCATTTAAAAACTTCAAAATATATTTGAAATTTATATACAATCAAATGTATCCTGAACTATGCTTACATATCAAATCTAACTTTTACAATTGTCATCTAAATGAGAAAATATCCAATCATAAATGAGTTGAATCGGGTTTTTCTAACATAGGTATCATGAAATATTATAAATTTAAACTTTCATCACATCTGTGTCAAAGGTACTGTTTTAATTATTTATTATTAATTGTCGAGCTGATTATTATTTCTTCATTACTATAAGTATTCTGATGAATTTTTCAGTCTACAGTTAGTAAAATAGAAAAAAAAAATATTTTGTGAATTTATAAACGCCTCGGATATCCTTAATCTGGTATTAAACAATTTGTATTTTAAATATTACTGGAGTTTTTCCCAACACCAAAGAGGAAGATCAAAGAGGAAGATTAAAACTTTAATCTTCCTCTTTGAAGATGATCACTTAGTGATCGAAACACGTGTCGAGGTGTTAAAATAACGATTTGGTGTTGGGAAAAAACTCCAGTAATATTCATTACTACACCAAAGGTTCCAAATAGTGCATCATAAAAATTTGTATTTTATGAAAATAATTTCCTACCAATCGATTGTTGAACTAACAAGCATTCACCAGCAACCTTACCACTGACGATGTTGTGTCTTACTTTGAAACGGTTTATCCAACTAATAGAACATGTGAAATTTTGCATGTCCAACTGTCTGGCAAAAAAGTTTGCTTTCTCTTGTGAAGAGGTCCATTAACGGGTATTCCCCGGTTGCGCTGAACTTTGAACCACGGTAACAATACCTTATCCAACTGCCCATGAGTAGGAGTCCTTACACGTTTGCGTCAAACATCGGCTCGATTTTTATTCTTCTTAACTATGGATATTGTAGAATGAGATACGCCAAATTCTTTTGCGAGAGCTGCGGTTTCTAATCGGTGTAATATTGTACTTTTTTCTTCAATTGTATTGGTATCGATGCGTAGGTTGTGTAAACAAAACAGTGCGCGACATTTTAACGCTATTGAGCTTGTCGCCCGCTTGTTCAGCTACAACCAGCATACTGAAGGTGCCGTTCGTTCGATTTCAAGGAAATTTCAGTTGACATCGAGCGGTGACAGAAACATGTCTATCACTAGCAGTTCTGACTAAGAAGGCGTCATTATAGTGGCCGCATTATTGAATGAAGAAGAAAATAGTCACAAAAAAGAGGGCAAATCTGGGAGAGTTTGCCTTAATAAGCAATTCAATTTTTGCTCGTTCATTTTCATAGGTACCGTCTGACACCGTGCTGTCAACTGATGGAACAGCAAAACAGAGAGACAGAAACTTCCTAGGCACGTCTGGATAAATTGATGCTGGCAAGCGCTGGCCGATGACGCGATGCGTTCTCTTAGCCAGTCGTCACAGCACGGACAGTGCCGGACAGGATCGAAGAGCTGGAATCCTTTCCTGCGGCGGACGCCCTTGGCTGTGCCGTGTCGGACTAGTGGCGGTTGTCCATTCATTTTTATTATTCCATTCCTATACGTATTTTGACGGGACGGGCCGTGCCGTGCTGTGCCGGATAAGTGGGCGACAAGCTTAAATTAAATCTTTGGATCACTAAAAGCAAATAATATATAGACCTAAATATGAGGCCCGATGCCCTGATGGAAATTGTCAATGAATTTAATGTAGAAAAGTAAGTGGTAGAACAAAACAATAAAAAAATTCGAAGTCAGCCAGAGAAGTGAAAAAATATAGCAATAAATCTGACAGTGGCACGGAAGATATATACAAAAGCAAATGCTTTCTGGGAAGAACATTTTTGGCTTTCTAATATTCCATCTTGACACAAAAAAAGTGGGAGTCTTCCAAAGGAAGGAAGTAATCAATTTTAAAACAAGTAACTCTATACATGGATGTGTAGATCATGCAAAGAAGTAACTTTCAGACTCAAACTGGAAGAAAAGGCCGTCCTGAAACAGCTACTTTCATATAAACATTGAATTACACAAAAGAAAAATTCTTTTGAAACAAATACTTTTATATGAACACTGAATTATGCAGAAGACACTATCTTCTACTCAGTTTGTACTCCAAACATTCGTTATGAAATTAAATCAGATATCATTCACAGGAGTTTTACACTAAAGGAATGGTAAAAAAATTGCACTTACATGGAAAACTCCCATCCTCACTGGTAGTCATCAAAGTTTCGCCGTAAGACACTTGCTTTAGTGCTCTTTAGTATCAATCTGGATAACATTATAAGAAAAAACACAGTTCATTCATGAATTACGATTTTTATGTCACGTAATAAGTTTGATCTACTTATGTCATCGATGACATCGTTATGACATTCAATCACCTATTTGATTAAATCCCAGCCAAGAGAAATCTTGTTTACATTGAAACGGTTATAATTTATACGAGTGACTAATTTTTGGGTAAGAAAGCTTTTGGCTCGCTACTACTCCATCTTGATACAAAAAAATGATCACATAAGTAGATCAAACTTATTCCGTGACATAAAAATCGTAATTCATGAATGAACTGTGTGTTTTTTCTTATAATGTAACCAGATTGGTACTGAAGAGCTCTGAAGCAAGTGTCTTACGGCGAAATATCGATGTCTACCAGTGAGGATAGCAGTGTTCCATGTAAGTGCAAATTTTTTTACTATTCATTTAGTGTAGAACTCCTGTGATTTTATTTCATAACGAATGTTTGAAATACAAACTGAGTAGAGGATACTGTCTTCTGTATAATTCAGTGTGCATATAAAATACTTTTTTCGAAAGAATGTTTCTTTTGTGTAATTCAATGTTTATATGAAAGTAGCTGTTTCAGGAGGGCTTTTTCTTCCAGTTTGAGTCTGAAAAACCTCCATCTCCTGCTAACTTGATATAAAGTTAGCACAGCACCTGTAGTAAAAATTTTAATATAACTGAATTATTAAAACTTTCATTACTAGTGTTTGTCGAATAATTGTCGTAACCCAATCGATATCAAAAAAAAATCCTGAAACGTATTTTTTGGAAAATGATGCCTTTTTCGTGTCATACCTTGTACTATATGGATATTTTGAACCATATGGCAACACCGCAACAGGCGTATTTGATTTCTTCATATATTTTTCAAAAAGATCGCCAGTGACAAGTGCTAAAATAAATTTGTAATGTATCTACGTGGAAATTATCGATATATTTTTTTTTGTTTCATCAATTTTTGTAATCCTATATTCATGTCGAATATTTTTTGCAATTAGCACGTATTTGACCAATTGTATCTCTTTCGACAATCGTTTATAAATAAAGATCAATCAAACACAAAAGTATTGTTCAATTTTCGAAACAGCAAAATTGATATACCTATCGTATGTATGTATATTAAAAAAGAATTATGAATTTCTCTCGGCAGGCAAAGTGATCTGTTTTTCTGTTAAATATTTTTTTTTACAAAAGACAACTTATTGATCAATTGTAGTATCTCTTTCGACAATTGTTTATGAATGAAAAACAATTGTCGCTCTTCAACTTTTTTTTAAGTAGGTGGCTCTGCTAACTTGATATTTCGACAATTCATCAACACTTTACTTTTTGAATATCTCTAGAAAAAACTAATAAACGAATAAGATATTTTGATTGCGGCATTGCCATTTAGCGCAAACTATTCTTAAAATATAACGTACAGAAAAAAACATTTTTTATCGTTTTCTCACATGAAGCGCGTTACGACAATTATTTGACAAATATTAATAGCAAACATTCCGATAGTTGAGTATTATTGAGACCTGTACAGGGGTGACCCTGCTAACTTTATATCAAGTTAGCAGAGTCAGCTATTTAAAAAAAAGTTGAAGAGCGACAATTGTTTTTCCTTCATAAACAATTGTCGAAAGAGATACGACAATTGATCAATAAGTTGTCTTTTGTATAAAAAAGTAATTTACTGAAAAACAGATGACTTTGCCTGCTGGGAGAAATTCATAATTATTTTTTAATATACGATAGGTATATCAATTCTATTGTTACCACAATTGAACAATACTTTTGTTTCGGATTGATCTTTATTTATAAACGATTGTCGAAAGAGATACAATTGGTCAATAGGTTTCTAATTGCAAAAAATATTCGACATAATTATAGAATTACAAAAATTGATGAAGCCTAAAAATGTATCGATAATTTCCATGTAGATACATTACACATTTATTTTAGCAATTTCCACTGGCGATCCTGTTAAAAAATATATGAAGAAATCAAATACGCCTGTTGCGGTGTTGACATATGGTTAAAAATATCCATATAGTACAAGGTATGACACGAAAAACCCAACATTTTCCAAAAAATACGTTTCAGGAATTTTTTTGATATCGATTGGGTTACGACAATTATTCGACAAATACTAGTAATGAAAGTTTTAATAATTCAGTTATAAAAATTTTACTACATATGCTATGCTAACTTTATATCAAAGGGCTACCCCTTATAAAAAAGGAGATGCGCGACAATTATTTTTCTTTCACGACAAATTCTCGACAATTATTCGTCAATTAAAAAAGTATATTTCAATAATTTTACTGCAAGTTGTCTTGCTTACTTTCTGGAGGTGTCTGAAAGTTACTGCTTTCTTTGGAATATTTCTACATTTTTTTGTATCAAGATGGAGTAGTAGAAAGCCAAATTGAGTGATCGGCAAATTCATCTACTCAAGTGTGGAGCAGTGACTATTTTCGATTTGTTGGTCGATAGTGTCGATCGACGAAGTCGATCAAAAATGTCGATTTAGTGAGGACGCAGCTTTATACGTTTAGCAACACCTTTTCGAAATTTAATATTCATTTTAAGACCATAATAGGCACAAGTAGATATTTTTTATGTACGAATAATAAGTTTTTATATTTGATTATTTCAGAATACAAAAATTTAAAAAAAAACAATAAAAACTATAAAAATTCCAAAGGAAAAGAGCTTTTGTAAAAAACGTGTCCGAAATTCGTGACGTCAGAAATCTCATATCAATCGGTGGCGGTTGTTGGCTAGAGCATATCTAATACCCACTTATTTTTGCAGTCATGGCACAAATCAAATAATATAACTAAGCGAATTTTGTTGCCGATAGTGTGCATAAATTCACATTGACATATCAGACAGTAGCAATATTTTTGTGGCAACTAAGATTCAAATTGAAATATTAGGTCTAATCATTAGTTGATTGTGGGGAAATTTAAATGTAATTCTGTTACTTTCATTTAGAGTTTATGAGTTCTTTGAATATTTCGTTTTCACAGTAGGGGTTTATTGTTGCAATTAATTGTAAAATGTAATTTCTGTTGATATGAGGTGTTTTGTGACCATTGATATTGGAAGGCCGTACAAGTCTAGTGATTGCTTGATATTTTTTTGTATATACATATCGGTAATAACCACTTTCCACTTTCGCATTCGAGAAAGTATAGTAGTATGATCTGAAATTTTAAATGTATTTTTTGAAATTTGTTTTCGGTATTTACCAGTTTATAAAATGGGTAAAATAGGTTAATAAATTATAATTTTTCAAGGACGTTTCCAATCTAATTGGGTTACATATGCAACAAATAAAATGTGTTAAACTTTCAGAAATCAGCTCTAAAAATGTATTGTTTTGGTCTACTCAATGCCTAAAAGTAGCAATTCTCTATGTAATAAGGAAACTTCGATGAAACATCAATAGAAATAAAATATATTTCTGCCCGAATTGAGTTTTTTTTTCGCGAGGAAGTACTATTTCTGATTTGTCTACTATGTCAAAGCGTTCAATGCTATATTAAAATTTATAGTTCTGATAAAAACAAACTAATCATAATATATGTGCTAGGTAAACAATCCTTCAGGTTTTCTTCTCTTTAGATGGCATATATCCTTTTGCATATCCACCCAGAAAACTGTAATATATTCTGGATATTTCCTCCATGAATAGTCAATTCCAAAGACGCCACCCCCATTGACGTCCTCCGTATGAAAAGTTATATTGAATAAAGCGAATCAGCTGTTTCTACTGTATATTGATCGAGTTTTCAATGCACGAAAATATTTCAATGCGTTAACAACTGGTATTTGATTGTTAGAGGTCATATTATTGCAAATTGCGAAGTAGGTCGCCTCGACATTAACAACTCTATTGAGGGCAGTTACGATTTTGTTTCATTTTTTCGTTCGGTTTTTCTCAATAACTCGTCATACCTGACGTGAATAAGAAATGAGATTCTCTGAATCAGATACTGAACAGGAGTGCTATGGAATTTAATTGTGTTATAATTAATTATCGATTATTCTGACATAATTTGGAACACACGAAATGTATTTTTTAGGAACGTCAGAACAACAGTAATTAAAAACTATAGTAGAAGGTATGCTAAAAACTGTAAATGCGGAAGTAATTGAAAAAATATGAGTGAATATTTTTCAAACTTTCAATTCATTTAGGCGCCTTATGCTAATTTATGGATGAATCCACACTTTTTTTTTCTCTTCCTTAAAATAAGGGCATATTTTATTACATTTTGAATGAAACGCTTTTTTAATGAAAAGCCCTTTATGACATGTTTTTTCTGGTAGAGAATGACGTTTCAATAAAAGAGTGTGACATTTTTTTATACAAATAAAACTGAACGAATCAATATTCGAGTGTTTTCCCTGTATACCTAGATAAATTACAGGTTTCTATTTGCTTTTCAATGAACAGAGCAGTCCGCCAAAAAGCTAACGCTCCTGACTCCTGAAAATAATTTGTTAAATTTTTGTATATCTGTAAATATCCCTATATAAACAATTATTCCAAAGTTTGAAGTGCAATTAACATCTAAAGGTCATTGGCTTACATACGTCTATTGTCTGTACAGACGGTATACCTTCTGCATACAAAACTACAAAAGCGTACAAAAGCAACTATCATATTAGAGACTAGTTATACCTGTAGTTTTTTCACAGATATATGGAAGTCGACATTGTACCATGATTGACCATGCAACTACACACGAAATGAAGGCGTCGAAATGTGACTATGGGTTAGGAAATTTTGCCGGGTAATTGGCTGTAGTAAAGGTTCAACATTTTATTCCGCACTTGGATTTCCGAGATAGTATCAAAGTGACTTCAGTATGTGACTGTTCATCGTTTTGAGGTTCAACTCCGTCCACCTCAAAGTTCACTATTCAAGAACTGTTTCATTTGGAGAACTGAGTTTATGTGGAATAAACTTCTTGAGAACGTTTTTCCAAATGAATTTAATCTCCAAGAATTCCAATCCACCGTGAATAGTTACTTTCGCACAGGGACCGCTCTTAGAGCGCCTTAAGGATTTGCCTGTAGTGCTTATGTTTTGTCCATGAAAAAATTGGTTGACTGAAAGAAAGGTTTTACGGTTTGACTTTGTGCCACTCGTTTCACGAAGCTATTTTTTCAATCTAACCGAGGCTTATTTAAGTGGAAGTGAGCAATACATGAAGTCAAGGACCTAACTCGTTGGACTAACACTGGTTCTGAGGATGGAGAGCAAAATCCACAGCAAAATCCCCAATATTCAACTTGTCGATAACTAATAAACCATATCAATAACATTCGATCACTGTCTCACACCAAAGTGTCTTCTCAAGTCAAAGTAGCTCTATATTTATAGAAGACGACTAGGGATTCACGGCTTGGCTTGATTTTCAATCTACTTGACTTGACTTGAAACCAAGTCAAGCACAAGTTATTTAGTAGTATGTAGTTACTTCGTCAACTTCTTCAAAAATCAAGTCTTGATATTACTTGGCCTAAATTCATTTCTTGTCATATAAATATAATAACACAACAAAGAAATAAAACTGGTCTTACTATAAAGCCTTCATTTGGCAAAAATGACAACTTCAGATGAACTTTTTCGTGGTAATTATTCTGAAATGGTTCAGATTCTGTTTATCACAGCATTATTTTACCTATTTTAATCTAAATTGTCCCTTTTGGACGTTAGCGGACAACTAAAAAAAAAACCGTCTTTGGTTTTCATACAGTTTCTGGGCGGTTATAAATTTCGATTTTTGCTCTACATACCTAGATTTGCTTAATCACTTTTGTGTTCATATAGCCGCGATGTCGTAATTTCTTTTGGGTCACGATAAGACAAGCGTTGGCTTATCAATTACTGCTTTTCAGGTCTCCAGTGGAGCAAACATTTAATTTGCCAAGTATCAAGTAGTTTAAAAACGCTTGATCACAAGTCAAGCAGTGTAAAAAGGTCAAGTTAAGTCAAGCATTTATGTCTCAAGTAATTGCATTGTCAAGTAGTTCCCAGAAATATCAAGTTACTTGTTCTGAAGAATCCCTAAATTGCGGTCATTTGTATCTTCCCATATCTTCCACTTTTACAACCTATTCTATATGGAGAACCATTGGCGATGTCAATAGTTTTCGCCTCATTTCTGTCGTCCCTGGGTCTGTCACACCACTCCGATAAGAAACTTCTTAGTGAAACTTCTTCTGGCGGGAAAATTCACTTCCATTTTTTATTTTTATTTATTTATTTTTTTCTGCATATTGAAATCCATCCCTCATACAAAATAATGGCACTATCAGTAACTTTTTGTCTTCTGGCCGGAATATCGCATTTAAGTTCGTCCACATACATAATTCAGCTCTCACATTTCAGCTTTCCCTACACTTCCCATTTGTTTTTTAACTTTTCGCTTGCCGTCACATAACAATACTCTCATTATAGGAGTTAATAACGTATCTGTTGTGTACGTACAGTGGAGCTTAGCAGGTTACTTAGTTGAGTGCTATAAGCCTGGATGGAGTAGTGATGGGACAGTATTTCATAGGAACTACGCGTCAGGCTCCGCAACCATTAAGTAATCGGTTATTACAGGTACTCAACAAACATTCAATTGGCAAGAGTATGTGAAGTACCTTCTCCGATTAGGCGGTACTAAGTGGCAACTGCGATACGCGACCAGTAAGTGGGGCGGCATTTATGGCATCGGAGATCACCGGAATTACCTCCTTTATACTCCTTTATTTGAATGTGTTTTAAATTCCTCGCAGTACAACAAAGTTCCAGTTCTGTGATTTTTGAACGCGGTTTTTCGGATACTTCTGGTCAAAAAATAATAAATAATGTGCCATCTGAACCCCTTCTCATTCAAGATTCTAAGCGAAACATCTACGCTGCGTAGCGTATTGAAATATGAGGGTACACAATATTACTCGAAATAGTTTTCCTTGGAAATGATATTGATGTGTAGGTATTTCCGTTTTTTAATCGTTTCTTTAAATTTACTTACTGGAGAATGCGATCGATATAGCTGAAGATAAATTAAAACAGAATTTATATTTGTAGTGCCAGTGTTATAGAAATATGATTCATAGACTTGATTATGACTAATAACAATGGAACACATGATTGAAATTGATAACTTTCGAGGAATTACAATGATGGTCTGTTATGAATTGTTTTGTCAACATGTAGCATAAAATATAATAAATAAACGTTTTATAGAACTGACATAAATAAATCGGGTATGAACATTTTTTGAGGTGTAGATGAAAAGTTCCCATATTTTTTTTCATTCTACTAATTATGATCTGAGTTATATTTTTCGGCAAATAAAAATTGAATATAAAAACTTATCAATGAGTATGTGATGGAATTGATCGATACTTGATGAAAATCCATAACGTATCCAAGTAACAATTTATTATGATAATTTCACGGGACAATTTACAAAACTACAAGTGTTTCACTATACAATTGCTTCCTCAAGCGTGTTCATGTTCTTACTGTGTGAGCAAGCTTGGGGAGATATTCTTCTGGTAGAATTCCCATCGAAATCCTTCATTAGTCAATATAATCACTTGTGATATGATGATCCCATTAAATTCTAATCCCAGCAACCTGAAGTTTCATTATAATAAAAAGGGTGTTTCCGAATTGCGGCAAAAATGAAATTTGTGAAAAAAGTTCATATACATAGATCTAGAAATGCATTGTTTCCAAGATACAGGTTGTTGAACTATTCTGAAAAATTCCTTTTACTTTTATTGTGAATATCTCTTATTCGATTTAGGTGAAATTGGAAGCAATAATTTTCAGTGATAAGAGGGTCAATTCAGCTTCACTTAAATTTGTTTAAAATCTGTTTTTCCGTTAATCAGCTGTTGTTGCACCCCTACGAACGCCAACCCTCAGAAGTCGAAACTCGTACGAGGTACGAATTAACGAGGTGTTACCTTTTAACGTGTGACGGGTTGGACGACAGCAAGTGAAAATCGATCGTTCAGACTAGGGCTTGAACCACCGACCAACACGGCAGTCAATTCGAGTGAGTGAACAAGCACCCACGTCGAACCGGCTGGCTACCAACCGACCGACCGACCGATAAAAACTATTGATTTGTGGTGGCTCAGGGCAGAGTTTGGCCTACATTATTGACCAAAAATGTATACCGCTAACGTTTATTATAACATTTAATATTGCTTTGGGAGAAAAACATCTAAAAATAAAAAATGTTCATCACTTCATTCGTTTCTATAGTTCGCCTCGTTTTCTATAAAAAGGAAATTTCAACGAAACGCTGATAATTGGTTGCGATGTTTATCAAGTTTTCGTTATTCTCACAACGGATATTTATAATACTTATATAGATTTTTTTTGAAAAGTTCCACATATCCACATACTTTGGAAACAACGCATGTTTGGACATGTGTTTACATGAACTTTTTTTCATAAAAGTAACTTTCGAACACGCCCTTACTTTAATTCTCTCTGTAGATGCCAGGTAACAACGAATCATACAAGGGAAATAAATGCCCAAACCGCATTTTGATATCTAATATTGATCGATTCACAAGTATGAGGTATTATTGGAATTCTTACTACGGAGGTATTCACAATACAAGTAAAATAATTGTTTTCAATTGGCATTTTTTTTTAACCAAATTCAAATCATTTTGTCATCAAAATTCAAAAAATGACCAATATTTTCGGCAATAGTCACAGACTTCAGTTTTCCTTTACTGAATGATGTTCTACATTTCTTCAATACAGTGGATATGAAAACTTATTTGAATTGTACATTTTCAGTTTGTGAAGAACAACGCCTGAAAGATTTTATCATTCCAGTTCATATCTGTTGCGCACACTTTTTCAAAATTATATGAAATAATATAAAAAAACAAAGTTAAATGAAGGTACACAAAAACAATTCAAAGAAATAATGGCAGCATCTTTCAATTTGAATAATTTAAAACACGTTCTATATGGGTTCTAAAACCTTATCATAATACTTTGTTCAAAACACAAATCCAGAGCTGTGGAATCACCCTTTATGAAAATACATTTTTGCATTAATCATACCTCTATAAATCCAGAAGAATGGTGTTCTACATTTCTTATTCTGCTAGTGCCTTTTATAAAATATTCCTTAAAAACTATATACTAATAATTCCTCGAATAGATTGTGAATTGGGAGAGAAAAATATTGATTATAATGTAGACTTTGTTCAAATTGTTCTAAAGAAATAAATCCTTTTTCTTCCTCTTGGACGGGAATTTTATTTATACAAAGATAAAAACTTCACCAGAATTAGTAATGCTAACGTAAGAAAACTGGTTTTCTCAAGTAAATAATAATTTATTGAATGGAAACTATCGAAATAAAAAGGGTAGTCGAGTAGTCAGGGTTTTGCGCAAAAAAAATGTATCTATACATAAGGAAATTACCCTTGATATTCCAAGAACTCTAAAATCACAAAAAATTAGGACCCTAAAATACCGAATAAAAGAGAAAACGATAAATATATACAAAATGAACAGTGAGAAAATAAAAATAAACTGAAAAATTCAAATTTTTTGATGACAAATTCAAAGCGAACTCTGAGTGAAATATGTTATGTGTTTCTTCCGTTAACCACCTATCGCACCCCTACGAACGATAACCCTCAGAAGTCGAAAATTGTGTGAAATCTCAGTAAACATTTGCTGTACCCAATAAACATTGTGTTGAATTACATAAAGAAGTTTTACAAAACCAAAATTTTATTCTCTTTAACTCTTCAACAGAAGTTACTTGGTGTTAAGGATCATACCAACTCTTTGAGCATACTTACACTCTATGAAAAAAAATTACCTGGATTTGCCACAATGGTTACCTATTAATGAGATTTTTATTTTATATGTTTAAAATATGTTTTTTCCGTTAACTATTTCTCGCATTCCTACGAACGACAACCCACAGAAGTTGAAACATGTGCGAGCTAAGGACTAACGAGGTCTTACCTTTTAACGTGTGATTCCTGACACGGGTTGGATGATAGCAAGCGAAAATCGAGCGTTCAGACTGGGGCTTGAACCATCGTCCGGCTACCGACCGACCATGGAAAAAAATGATTTATTGCACCAAGAAATTGTAGAATGCATATTAATGAGCAATAAGAAACTATCTGCAAAAGAGCTTGAAATAATAACGCTAACGAAAAAATGCGAAAAATTTTTGAATATCATCGGTAATTATGATCCATCAAATCTTCAAAATTTGAAACAAAAATCGGACACATCACATTACAGAAAAATTCGCCTAACATCATCTAATTTTGGAAAAATTGTCAAATCAACTTCTGACAAGACAAGAGTATCATTAGTGAAATCACTTTTATGTAAAGACATTCCTCCAGTTGACGCAATAATTCACGGAATCAAGTATGAAAAAGAAGCACTGATAGAATATGAATTCAAAGCCAAATTCACAGTAAAAAATGTTGGTTGATTATACATATACATTCTCTACCTAGCCTGTTCACCTGCTGGTTTGATTGATTCTGATGTTATCGTTGAGGTTAAATGGCCATTCAGCATCAGATTTGAAGAACCGCAAGTGTCACTAAAAATAAATCGAAATATTTTGACCGAAATTATCAGCTGAAACAAAATCATGATTATTATTATTGAATTCAGGGGTTATTGAACATAACTGAAAGAAAGTGATGTGATCTATTAATTTTGACATTTCCAGGTAGTTTTTTTTTCTAGAATATCACGAGACATTAAATTTTGGGAGCAACAAGTGTTCAAACCTTTATGCGAACTTTATTTATTTTTTATTTTACCCGAGCTGGTTGAACCGAATCCTCACAATATGAAATAAAAAAAATATTTATTTCGGTAGAAATGATCCCACTAAGAGTAAGAAATCGGATCTCGCACACTCTTTAAACCTTTTTAAGAACAGTCTCGTCAAAAATTTACATTATTATAAAAAAATGTGAAAAATATGGCAATTACGATGCGGTAAAATATAATCAGTTTTTCACACCTGAATTGAGAATTGATGATTTTCGAACTTTATATAACAAAAAATGGCTTACAGATTTCTCACTAAATTTTTCTTATTATCTCTGTCTTAATTATATAGAAACGAATGATTTGTTTTATTTACTACAAATCATTCTTCCTGGAATTACCTGAAATAACAAGCATTTCAATTTTGGTGTATTTCATCAGTTCGGACTTCCATTGTCTAATCTAATATAAAATGATTTGAAACCCTGAAAAAAACAATTACAAAATTAATAAGGTTAACCGAAAATAACAATTTTATTAAACAAAAACTGAATTTACTAAAAATTAACATACAAGCTACAACCAAA
>WOGN01003514.1:0-15165 GCA_015342105.1 Leptinotarsa texana
TAAAAAAATTGTCGATTACGTCATCACGCCAACACCGGTGACGAAACGTCTTTCATATGAATATCATGAGATGGGCCGTCAAAAATTAAAGTTGAACTGTTTTTGGATTTCTTCCGAAAGACGCTCATTTTGTAAATATCGAATTTATTCCATACATTTGCATCGTACTGTATAATAGAAACTAGATTCAGAAGGTTATGACAAATTTCCAACAATGGACCTGTTCTAACTAGTACAGAAAACAAGATTTCAGGACCAACATTGTTGAAATGGAAAAACGTAATGAAGCCAGAAGATGCAGAACACTGCAGGTGTTTTCCAGAGACTTGGAAGAAACAAAACAATATCGTTTATCAAAGGCAGTGATCTAATTTTGGAATTTTAAAACGTTGACGCCCTTCAGGAATTCATGGATAAGTCTTCACAATGAAATAGTCTGTCGAAGGTACATTTGTAGAATTATGCTCCACTAATTCATAATGCGAGCCTCGGTGAATGACCATTGACGCGAAAATAATTGAAATGACAGACGTAATCTCTCTCAACATCGAATATCAATTCCTATCCAGATAACCTTTAAGTAATATCAGCTCTAACGGAAGTATCTGTCGGTCTAGAGCGGCACTCTGAAAAGAAAATTCCCCCGAGAAAGGGTCTGTTCAGACGTGACTATTAGGAAAAGGCTCTGCGAGAACAATAATTAGTTTGTAGGTTGGAGACGTCAAACAGCGTTCCCCGGAAAATTCGCCGGCTAATTTCTATTAGAAAAGAAAGAAAGGAGAATGAAAAGTATCGCTTTCTTGATATCCGACGGCTCCGAGTTGCGAAGAACGAATAGAATGATTTATTGCTGGAGAGTTAATTTTACGCGAATGAATGAAATCCAATGTAACTTTACGGCAATTATTCGGTAGAGAAAGATATTATCCAGTAGCTTGATTGTAGAATTAACGTTATCAGTTCTTCAACCCAGTGAGTCGTAATTATGAGAAACTGAAGAATTTTCGGATAAAGTTTGTGAGAGTCTGGAGATGAAAGGTTAACTTGGTCCGCACGAAAAAAATACTAAAAGTACAATGAGATTATTATTCTCATTACTCATCAGTGTGGAATACTCGGAGATATATAATTACGATATTATTGAACAAATACTTTGTAAACAATAAAGAGGAACTATAACTAACTAACTATACAACTAAAAAGGTCACATAAATAACCTATGTAAAAAAATTTCATCAGGATGCTTTGCAGTTAGAGTATCAGCAAATGAATTGGGCACTAATATTGAAAACATGTGTACTTCGCTCTCATTGATTTTTATTATTATTACATATCAATAAAGGATGAGGATAAAGTCCTATGTGAGCCTAGAAAACGAAGGATATCAACAAGTTAATACAATGCATGCAAAAAAAAAGAAAAATAATTAATATATGCATCGAGGCGATTGAGCAAATAAACAAATGTCTATTTTGTTTTTGAAACTGTTCACTTAGTCGGAATTCATAACGTCGTTGGGTAAGTTATTCAATGTTTCGAAAATACGATTCACCAAAAATTGTCTCTGCCTCGTTGCGAATTTTTCCTTCTTTTAATTTGAGTGGGTGACCACGTAACCACGAATCATTGTTGAAAACAAAAAGTTCTTTCTGATTAGCATAGTTATACTTAGCTATACGAAAAGATATGATGAGGTCCCCAGGAAGTCGACGTTGGTCAAAAGTTAGCATTTGTGCCATCCTCAGTCTTTTGGAATAGGTTGGATGCACTTCACCAAAAGTCATACGTGTGGCTCGACGCTGTACATTTTCAACAAGTCCCTATCGCGCACCAGAACAGGACACCACACTGGACCTGCATACTTCATGATTGGACGAAGGTAGGTTTGTAGAGTTTTATGGAACTTGAATATAATAGATAGAGGAACATTTGCATGTGGATATTACATATTCGGACCAAGTTAAGTCAGTATTAATAGTCACTCCCAAGTCTACATGTGAGGACACTGTACGTAACGATTGACCGCTTAATGTGTACATATGAAGTGGATTTTTCTTTCTTTGATGAAGTACGACGCATTTGTCGACGTTAAGAGGTAGAAGCCAATCCTCGCACCACTGACTAATAGAGTTGAGGTCTTCTTGAAGGGAATGATGTTCGACTAAGGCATTTCTAGTTTAGTATCATCGGCAAAAAACGACTTGCTGAACTTTATATGAAGAGCAAGATCACTTGCATAAACAACGAAGAGGAGCGGGCCAAGAATAGATCTCTGGGGAACTCCACTCCAGTGTGCGAAGAAAAAGAGTGATCCACTTTGACCGTGAAAGTTCTATCTGTCATGTAATTTTCAATCCATAGGTTTAGTTGGCCTCGAATACCGTGTGTATCAAGTTTGTGCATTAGCCTCCTCATAGGGATCATCTGAGATACGGTATCTGTTTTTGGGGAATATCTTGCCAATACACGTTTGATAGAGTGTTCGTACTACAAAAAAGAGGAGTTAGAAATATGTGTAGAGTTGGATTCAAGGATTCCTGTCGACCTTCATTCAGAAAGCATAAAATCTTGACAGTGCCTTCTATACCTACATCGGAAATGGTATAAGTCTGATGCAAAATAAAAATTTTAATTTCACCACGACGAAATATCAGAAATCAGCTCAACATAGGTTTACCAATTCCAGTATCATCAAAAATTGAGAGGTCTTTCATATATAATGGTAAAAAATGTTTAAAAATTTGCCAATTGAAATCAAAGACATAACATGTACCACTAAATTTAGAAAGTATGTAAAAAAGCTTCTGATTTCAAAGGTCTATTATCTTTAGACGAGTTCTATTCAGATAGAAATTTAAATTATATAAACAATTAATGTTTATTATTGTGTTTCAGTACCTACTGGTATTTAAACTATGTGACTTTTTTAACTTTTTGTTGGATGTTTACATTTAGCTCTGAACTGTATAGTTGAAATTACTTACTTTTATTTTCAATGCATTCACTTTTATATTTTTATGTTTTATATTCTATTTACATTTATGTGTTGCATGAGAATATTCATTATTAATATATTCATATTAAGCATATATATTATTATTTTCTGACTATTTTTCCATCTCAAAATTCTGAGATTTGAAAATGTTCATGTAGTACTTTTAATATGTATAACTTATATTTTTTAAAATAATACCACTTGGACAATATCTTTTAAGTTGTGTATTTTATATTTCTTAGAACAGTAACACTTTGTCAATGAGATTTCATCTTCGACGATAGAGTACATTTTGATTTGATTTGATTATGATCCTTTCAAATGGCAGGATACAATTTCTGTCTATGAAGGAAGTTACCTTTATTTTCCATAATAAACGTGTTACCTATAGTAATATACATAAACTATGGTCCTGCTGCTGGATGAACGAGATACATATCCGGATATATTTCAATTTCCAGCGTGGCATTAGCCAAGGAAATAGTTATTTTCCGGCAGGTATTTATCAGATCCTATGCGGCAGGTAGTTGGAAAACATGAATATTTCGATACATCATTCTGAAATATTTATTTTCTAGTCTCTAGCCTCGATACAATATTTAGGCACGGTTTGTTCCCTGTCAGAGTATTGGTACATGGGATGTTTCCTCCCCACTTGGGGCTGTTACTACGAGTTAGTAGTACTATGTAGTTAATATTCCTCTTAGATGCAGCACAGCCGCGTTGAAATTAACCGAATCCCAAGCACTTTGCTGTTTGGGTGGAATCTTTTCTGTAGTAATGAGAGGTAATACCTCGAAACCAGTCTGTAGGTGATTTACATGAATAATTTCAGCATGGTCCTGGTGAAGTATCTTGCATAAATGTATGTCGGATATAATTCAATATCCAGCGTGGTATTAGCCATATACAATATATAAGTTTGAAAATGTTCTTATAGGACGAAACTGCAGTAACGTTAGTTACAAATAAAAGTGGTAAAAAACATAGAAAGTTATATTTCTCTTTTCTTCATCAATCAATCAATTGATTAATTAAAAATTATTTTCTTATAAGTACAAGTATTCTACTTGAAAAAACTTATTTACTTGCATGCTATTTCCTGAGCATTTCAATTAATTAAGCTCAATGAATAAAAAAAAAATTAAAAAAACAATATTGTTTTTGTCAGATTAAGCGAATGCCTCTAGATAATCGACAGATTATGAGACAGCACGTCTAAAATATAAAGATGAACCATATATATCTCAATCTGAAGCGCTTGAGTATTTCAAAATGGCGAATTTTTTTGCACATTATAATAATGGCCGCGAGTTTGCGTCAAATCGAAATCGTCAGATTATTGAATGAGAGCTTTTTTTTGTTGCACTTAACACCCCTTAGAAAATTTGAAGCACTCGTTTGAATTTTTTTCTTTTTACTCTTAACCCTCACATACAACCACCCACATCATGCAAACCATCAGATTAATATACCAACATTATTGAAAATGCGTAGGACATTGATGGTATAAATATCTGACGCGCTCGAGTATGTCCAAGCAACAGTATTTTTTTAAATATTTAAAAATCTATAGCCGCTTCCCCCACCGATGAAAAGGTATATATTATATAACATTTTTTTTCTTCTTATCATCTAAGCTTTTCGACCCAATATATCTCAATGATGCTCAAGTAAATCCCCATTTTGCATCGTGGGCTCCCCTGCTACAATGAGCAGAAGGCTCAAAGACTATCATTTCAGACGTTGACAAAAGGCCATGACTATTTTGTTTGAAGGCGTTGTCAGCTTGATAGTTATTCTTGAAAAAATGAGGTGTTTTTCACTTTGATTCAGGAATTCTTCGTTAAATCACCTAGAAGGCGTTACATTACATAAGTAGATAAGTCAGTTATAATTCTGTTATATTGAAGTCCCTTGAATAATTGACAATAGTTACAAATTTGAATTCACGTACCTAGTACTCGCTTGAAAGTTATCATTAGTTGTAAAAAAACTATTGTAGATGTTTACCCAATAGGGGTTCATAGAATGGGAAATCTTTAATTCTACATATTTATATAAGTACAGAAATCAGTGTAGTACTAAGAATTTAAAAAATGATTAATGCTGAAAATGATTTTTGTAATAGTTAGTGTATGCAACTCTCTGGAAAGGCTATAGAATGAATGAAATAGAAAGAACTCTGCCTGTATGACTTATTGGACTATTTTATTGTAGTCTTTATCACTTGCTTCTCTATTCAACTAAACAAAATCGAATCCACATACAATTGTTTCAAGTTATTCATACTAGTGTATCATCATATGTTTGCAATCATTATTTTAGTATTATTTCTACTTATGTTACATCACGATCTAATTTTATTCATGTAAGTTGCTATCATGTACACCAATATTTGCCTGTTGCGTGAATAAAGATCAACATGTAAATATTGTATGTTTCTCACTTCCTCTTATTGTAGTTTGCAAAAACAATACATCTATAATCATTTACAAAAACATGTATAATATTTCTAATAAAACTTTTTCTATTTCTGTTATATGTACATGGGTGACCAAGCTTTGCTCAGAATTAATAGTATCATCATAAACTACACATCACGATTTGATTTCCACAAACTTTATTTGAAAAATATATCACTACATAGGCGACCCTGGGAAGCTGGCGCCGAAGAAATATCTGGAGATGACCAGGAAAAATCTAGGCCTTACAGTAGGATTTTTGACTGGTCACTGTCAACTAAGGAAACACCTCCATGATATGGGGCTAGTGGTCACACCTCTATGCAGGATGTGTGAACAGGAAGATGAGACTATCAGGCATGTCCTATGTGAGTGTCCGGAGTTCTCGTCAATAAGAGAGTGTGTGTTCGGCGAGTATTGGCCTACAACTGCCGATATGAACGAGATATCTTCCAGCGACCTTTTAACCTTCCTGGAAAAACTAGGATGGACGATGACCTAGGAGGACAACTCCTCGGGAGGATGTACAACGAGTCACATGTGGCCTAAGTGCGTGGGCTTACACTCACCCTCCCTACTCTACAGATACAGATACATATATCACTACAAGTTTCCCTAATACAGTAGCTCCTTCAACAGTGATTTGAGTTATCCAAATCGACGCTGACGCGAACAAGAATAACCCACAAACTGGAAGCCTTCTATAATTTATTTATTTATTCTATAGCCAACGTCACCATTTCGATACGTCAACTTCAAAGGTTTCCAAAATCATAATCCAGCATTTCTTCTAGTTGTGGAAAATGTTGCCGTATAATTTGTTGAAAAGAGAAATGGAAATTTATATGTTTTTACCACTTTTATTTGTAACTAATGTTACTGCAGTTTCCTATATGGACATTTTCAAACTTGAACAATTGCCATTTTGTATTCTAGCTGATAGAAGTCCATATTCCTATGCGTTTATGTCTGCTAGTAACAACGTGGTATGATAGATTATGTCATGATGGTTCAATGCCATCTGATTTTACTAGAATCGTTATCAATTCAATATTCAAAATATAATTGCTGTCTCATCAAAGAATCGAGTAACATGTTTTTCAAATATTTTTGATCCCACAATTATGAAAGTGATATTGAGTTGAGAGCATGCGTAACAATATGATAATATTGTCCAC
Organism: Leptinotarsa texana; assembly: GCA_015342105.1. Classification (NCBI taxonomy): domain Eukaryota; kingdom Metazoa; phylum Arthropoda; class Insecta; order Coleoptera; family Chrysomelidae; genus Leptinotarsa; species Leptinotarsa texana. The sequence goes on from WOGN01003514.1 coordinate 6,639, forward strand.
ATTGCCAAAGTTTTTTATCCAGAATTCGGTGAACGTAGATATACCAGTAGACACATCCTTTCATATAAAGGAGAAATTTAAACTTCCATCTTTGCCAAATAATTCCGATGGTTCCAGAACTTTTAACAATGAGAAGGTTGTGACATCTAAACAAATTCAGAATGAGTTGGAGCGAAGGGTTGCCCCAACTTCAATTACTGGCAGTTCTGACGACGTAGGAGGTGTAAATTCGAACCAAAACGAAATAGGTAATTGAAGCTTGGAACAACTCTGGAGGAGGTGTAGAGCCTATAGAGAAAATAAATATCGAAGAAATAGAAAAAAAATAATGTGTCAACTTTAAGTTGGATGGAAGGAAACTTATAGCCTAGAAATACTGTGTACCAATCGAATTTCTGGTTGCCCGATAGGAAAGAACAGAGTTCTACAGAAAAGAAATAACTGACAGAGATGAAGGCATTATTTTGGTGAAATGCCTTGTTATCAATCAATGCCAAGGCAGTTTTATAAGACAGTATTTGATATGGAATAATACCCCCATAGAATCTACGAAGGAAAACAGTGAAATGCAAAAACAAAAACAATAAATTTATACAGCAATCGTGAAACTGTTCAATCAACATATACCTATGAGATCATATATAGTTGTATCAACAGTTGTAAAGTTTTCTGGTTTATAATCTTCCAAAGTCGTTTGAAAATATATTGTCATGTATAGGCCTCAACAATTTCAAAAATATTTTACTTATTCTGTGTTCATTCTCGCTCATGAAGAATAATACTAGACTTCTTTGGTCTTTGTAACCGAATATGTGAAAGATGTTCTTCGCTCAGTTTTCGACCAGCTTACTTTTTTTGTCATTTCGTGAATTTCAGATTTATTTATTTTTTTTAGTGTCACAAAGCAGAACAATACAAGGAATTCATTTTTCAAACCTGATTTGATGACCCTATTACATGTGGTAATATAGGTGATCAAATCGGGTTGGAATTGGGCCTATCAGGAACTCAGTCGTAATCATATCCTAATGACGCTAACTGGGTTAGCAATTAACTTGGTCAGTGAAAACAAGATCTGCTTATATGTGAAAGAAAAAAAATCTGTTGTGTCGGAATTTATTTATAATAAATAAGATATGTGTGACTGAAATGTGATTTCACTGTTTATTGGTTTCATATGGCTGCAATTCTCAATCAGTCGATTGATATCAGCAGAGAGCAATCGATTGTAACGAAATTACTGAATTAGTGATTGGATATACATTACATTACATTATCATTATTATTGTTATCACTATTTTTGTTGTTATTCAAGCTGTTATTATTCAGAACAAAGGAAGATCCTGTATATTTTATTCTACTCCAGTTGATTAGTCATTTAGGGTTGAGTCAGACTTACGCTTTGTTTCTTTGTGTTTAGATTCTTATGTAAACGTGAGTAATTGAAAGAATGATTAGAAAATATATTTGGGCAGAATGAAGCATACTTTCGAACAGTGAACATCGGTTAATTTATTTTCCTCTGTTACACGATATTATGAAAAAATTTAGTTGACTCGTTTGTATAACGTTTTTAAATATAATATTTTTGTAAAGCTTCCTTTTTGTCATGCTCATTGAAGAATAAAAAGTATTGTAAGTTTAAAATGTCAAAAGTGTTTTCCGAATACTTCAAATTATTCTCCCAAAAAAGCTTCGGGAAGTTTTTGAATTGACACACTGTAATATCCACGACTGGGTTATATTTCATTTCAGCACTTTCCAGACACATTTTGAACATTGTATTTTGTGCAAAAATCACTTAAAATTCTTATCATCCATTTGTCACCACCTAGCTACATGTACACATTGTCTAAAGATTGTTTGAACATATGTGAAATTATCGGACCACACCATGTGGGGAGCAACAGATTGCGAAGATGTTTCAGAATTGTGTCACTTCCAGACATATTCCGATTTCTATATGGGTGCACCCCGCTCAACCGCATATAAATGATGGATAACTGCACGTGCTGGGAATGGAGGTGGTTGAAAAGCTGAAAACTTCACTTAAATCCTTTCCGCTATATTGCGTTACTTCAGCCTCAGTACTTTCTCACTTTATTCTTTGCCTGAGTGCATACTTCACATTGGCTCTTGGGTAATGTTTCAGTATATAGTTCTGGAATTACAGAAATCGAATTTGTTTCTCCAGTTTCAATGAACTGAAATGTCTGCAGTGTCTATCCTGTATTGAACTGAAATGTGAAACAAATTACAATCATCATTTAAAAATTACAAATTTTTGTTCAGAAAATTAATTTCATTTTTTGGATCAGTAGCAGTAGTATTTTTTTTTCAATTGTTGATTCCCAAAAATCACATGAACAATCAGGAGCTGTTGCGCTTGATATTTCTAAGGCCTTTGATCGTGTGTGGCATGAGGATTTGCTGGCCAAACTTCAATGCTATAGCTTGTCGGATTATTTCTCTGTATGACTCTCCAGCTTCTCGAAGGAACTTTCCCTGCAATTGGCCGTCAATGGATATATCTCACATACTTTCCCCATCAAAGCTGATATTTCCCAGGAGTCATTGTCTCCATCCCTCTTCATATTGTATATTAACGACTTATTGGAAAAAACCTAGAATCCAATATATTGCTTTGCTGACGACAGCACATTTGTTTTGTCATTTCAGTTGAATTCCAAAACATTAGCTACGGAGGCACATCTCCACCGGCAACAAGAGGTTGCATAATTTAATGAGGATCTAGAAATGATTTCCAATTGGGGTGAAAGTAACCATGTTCAATTCATTGCTACGCAAACCCAGGCATCGATTTTCTCCAAGAAAATGAATATCTCCGAACCGGATATAATAACGTCAAGTCAGATAATTCAGCTTTCTGCTTCGATAAGTTTGTTGGGGGTTAAAATCTGCACCAATATGTCTTGACACAATCACGTTGCTGAAATTGTGAAGGCTGCTTCTCAAAAGCTTGTAACACTGTTCCAAACCAGAAAACTATACACACCTCAGGAACTTTTGATGCTTTATAAAGCTCGGATCAGACCTTCTTTGGAATATAGTTCTCATGTATGGAGCTCTGCCCCCAAACATACTGGTTGGATCCCACCCAGGAAAGGGCCATCCGCCTGATTGGAGATGCGAACATTACGTGTAGCCTTGATAGCCTGGAACATCGAAGAAAGTTTGTAGATTTGTCTCTATTTCATAGATACTTTCACGGGAGGTATTCAAGTGACTTGGCACATTTATTTCTACCATGAGTGGTACATGTGGCGGCTCATAGTTTTGAGTATACTTCGAACTTCCTGAGAACGTTTTTCGGAATGGTTTTTAATCTCCAGCGATTCAAATCCATCAGTATGACTTCACCACATTTGTGGAGATACTGTAACACCTTACAATTTCCCTCTGTTAAGGAAAATTATAATACTCGAAGAATCATCTGAAAAAATTTTTTATCCTGACCAAAAATCACCTTCAAACAATACTATTCTAATAAACATTTTATTCCCAGAATATTGATCATATGATGCAAGTCATGCCGATGAAGTTCATTACCTACTGAAAGTCATATTTACAGGTTTTGCGTGATGAAAATTTTTGGTTAAATAATGAACATCGTGAATATATCTTATATCGTATCATTTGTTTGGGCTCATGAATTAGAAAAGTTAGGTTTTTCATTTCCTCATTTTAACGAACTGAAATTAGCTGATATTCGACAAAGAGAGTTATTAGTATTCCAAAATGACGTCATTTTAACAATAACAGAGAATTAGCGAATTTTTGAAGGTGGCAGTTATTAGTAATCGAAAATAATGACATATCAAAGTTATATGGATGACACTATCTTCAAAATGCTGAAATAAAAATCATTTTAATTGATTAAAATACATCTTATATATTACTAGTACTATGTTGCTGTATATATCGCAGCTGTTCTAATGTTTAGACAGATTCAGAATCAACAGTGGTTTCAAAAAATTGATCTACAGAAAAATTGATAACCTAAAAACCTACTTTATGAAAAATTACTTATACATGAAAAGTTTCATCACGATTGGTTGAGCGATGTAGAAGTTTATCACTTACCACAAAATTGAACAAATATATGACGACCAAAGTGAAATTTAATATCAATATCATCGAATTCCATTATATAAGCCAACATTTCTGAATCTAAAGAATTAAATGATCAGTAATAACGCATCTAGTGATATATTTTATATTCCGTCAGGTTTCGTATTTACTATTTCTAACACATTTTGTATATTTGAGACGAAACCTATACATAATTTCCGAAACGAAATTCATATGTTTCTGTAACGTTAACAGGAAATACTGTTCACCACCTATGAGCGAAATTTTATGTCCTCAAAGTTCATTCTCAAATTAAAGTATATCCTGTACGTATTGACCTTTCCATGTGAAGTTCAACCATTGATCTTTATTGAGAGTAAAAACTATTTCACTAATATTCATGATGTGTCGCTTTTGCTAGTTCTCCTGTAGTTGACAATATCACCGCAAGACCCTGAAAATTGAGTTAAAAAGTGGCAACAGAATGAAGTGTGTATATCATTCTCTAGCCTCAAACGACCACTTCTCCATGAATTTGTGAGTAGTTTCATGAAATAGAGGACTTCTTTCCTAAAAAACCTCACTGTACTGTTCATTGGGTAATTGTGAAGCCGGAAAATTGTTATTAACATTGCGGTTGGAGAGAATAGAAAAGAAACGCTAGACTCCATAGTTGAGTTGATTTGTGAAAACTTTTGTGAGGTATTTGTGTGTGTGTCAGTTTTGCATATGAGGATTGAATAATTTCAAAGGAAACATCCACAAAAAGAAAAGAAAAATTCAAAAACCAATGAAACTCTGTATATCATTCCACATACATTCTAGAAGAATGAATGCTTTCTCAAACTAAAAAACAATATTTCTCCACAGCAGAATCAGAACACGAGGAGATGATAAAGACTGGACATTCCCTGATGATGTTTACTTTGCTAACGAAATGCACATTGGAAGATAGTTTTTTTCAATTATAAAATACAAACACTATAGGAAAATCTTTGAGGCACTCAGAGAGGTGCTTGTGCAAAAGTAGCGATTTACATTGAATTTGAATCGCTGAAGTTCAAATTCATTCGGAAAAACGTTTTCAGGAAGTTTATTCAACAAAAACGCAGTTTTCAGATGGAAGAGTTCTTAAACAGTGAAGTTCGAGGTGTACTGAGTTGAACCTCGATACGATAAACAGCAACATTCTGTCGCGTATTTTTGATAGGTGATAGGAATCAACACTTCCCGTGAAAGTAATTATAGAAGAGACACGAATCTCCAACCCGTCTTCGATGTTCCAGACTACCAAGATTGTACGTGATGTTCACGTCTCCAAACAGGCGAATGACTCTTTTCTGGATAGAATCCAGCAACTTCAGGGTATATTTGAGGACAAAGCTCCTTACATGGTGAAAATACTCCTGAAAAGGTCTGATCTGAGCTTTATAAATCATCAAAAGTTGCTGATGTTTGTACAGTTTTCTAATTCAGAACAGTGTTTCATGCTTTTGAGAAGCAGCTTCAGCAATTTCAGCGACATGATTTTGCCAAGACATATTGGTGTCCATTTCAACCACCAACAAACTGATGGAAGCAGAAATCGGAATTGTCTGACCTGACATTATCATATCCAATTTGAAGACATTTATCTTCTTGGAGAAAACCGACGCCTGGGTTTTTGTGGCATTGAATTGAACCTGGCTACTTTCACCCCAATTGGAAATCACTTCTAGATCCTCATTAATATATGCAACATCGTGCTGCAGGTGAAGATATGCCTCCGTAGCCGATGTTCTGGAATCCAATTGAAATAAGGAGACAAAGTGCTGTCGTCAACAAAGCAATATACTAGATTATTGGTTTCTTCCAATAAGACGTTTATATACAATAAAAAGAGGGGTTGGAGATGATATGGATCCCTAGGAAAATCAGTGTTGATTGTGAAACAAAAATGATCTGACAACCATAGTTTCGAAGTTTGACCAGCATGCCACACACAGTCAAAGGAGTTAGAAATATATGGTGATTTATTCAGATATTCATTTCAGATTACAGAAGTATCAAAAATGTAAATATGACAAAATCTACAACTATTCATCTTCTGATGTTTTCGATAGATCATCAAAGACAATAATGTATACCACAGGCAATAAAAACAACCCGACAAATAGCTTTGATTTGTCAATACTATCCTAACATATTATTAAACAACTTCTTCCCGCAACTTTGCCTACATATCCTTCTCAATGTTTGCAATAACTGAGTAGAAAATCTCACCAGGCATATATGACTTGAAGGAAAATAGTGGAATTTCAACGGATTTGAAATCTGCAAGTTTACCATTCAACATCCTATATCTTTCCTTCTGAGAAATATGAAAATCTGAAAAGACACATCAATTCCATTTTGAAGAAGTCTTGGCGTTTGGACCTCCTCTAAGGAGTGTATGTTACTGTACTGAACTAAATGGCAAATGGATATGCTCAAAATATGTTTAAAATATGTTTTATTCTTTAAACAACTATCGCACCCCTACGAATGATAACCCTCAGAAGTTGAAATTTGTGAGGGCTTAGGACTAATGAGGTCTTAGCTTTTCAAGTGTGATTTCTCAAACTGCACATCATTTTGAGGGGCTTTCAGTTTTTTTTCACATAGCTCATGAATATTACCGGAGTTTAATCCCAACAATAAACCGTTATGTTGAAGATAAACACGTGTCATGGTGTTGAAAATAACAGATTGGTGTTGGGAATAAACTCCAGTAATAGTCATCACAGTGCATGTTTCTATTCCCGATTATTAGTTTTTGATCAGCAGCTTCTTTGAAAATTGCATTCGAAAGTTGAAGTGAGGAAAGAACAAAGTAGTTTCACTTGTCACCTCATTGAATTTTACCCTTTCTTGAGATGAAATATTGGTAAACCGATTATAGAAATACGGTATTCAGGTTTATTTCGTCATAAATAGTAATAGAGCCTGGAAGGGAAAAATCACTTCCAAAAAGGTGCAGAAATTGAATGACAGATCAATAATTTTCATCGTCGGAATCGCACAGATAACCTTTTTTTCCACTTCTTGAAAACATCTAGTAATTATTTTTCAGAAGCAAAAAATTGTTCACCAAATTCTGAAGGTGCGCGGACTATATGACACTTCAATTTTTCTTTTGTCTGTGTCACATCAGTTCATGAAGAAGGTTCATATCGAAGATATGAGGTTTACTCAACAACTCCTTCAAAAAAGTATTCTTATTTGAATTCACAGGCTGCTTCGAAAATAGCATACATAGGCTATTGAAAAAATAAGGTGTATGTTGAAATTTCGCGGGCTTTGTACAAGCATGAAGCGAAGAAAGTTCCGAAATTGCCAAATTTTGATCAAAAAAAAAAGCGTCGCAGAGGCATCGCTAAGGAATTACGTCAATAGATTTGCTTGGAAGGGTCATAACTGGAGACGAATCATAGGTATACATAATCATGTATTATCAAACCATCACACACTCCCACCTGATCGATAAAACCAAAGAACCAACCTGCGAAATATGCTAGTCGAGTGCGAAGCTTACAATCGACATCGAAAACTACATGGATTTCCTTCAACTCTTGCCGAACTTCTGAAGGAAGGTTACAATACCTCCCAGCTTATAGATTACCTAACTGATATTGGTTTAGTCAATGAAATTTAGATTATATTAGATTAACTGTATCTATTATTCACATTTTTATATTTACTATGATATGTGATATGCCGTCTCTAATAACCTGAATGGTTGAAGGGACAATAAACAACACAAATGAAAAAAAAATCGACAACGGAATGAAAAATCACTTAGTATTCTTTTCGATCTGACACGAGCGTTTGATACCATACATCATGGTCTTCTTCTTGATCAACTGTTTGACATGGGCGTCCGTGGTCCAAGTCTGAAATGGATTGACACCTATTCAACTGGTCGTACACAGGTTGTTAAAGTTAGGCTTCAGACTGGGTCATTTTTCTCTGAATCTCAAAACGTTACAGGAGTGCCCCAAGGTAGTGTTTTGGGGCTTACACTATTTATTTTATTTGTTAATGACCTTCCAAAAATCAATCATCCACAGTGCTCTATACAATTTGCTGATAACACATATTTTATTGTCAATGGTTCGGAATGTGAAACATTGTCAGTAAAAGCAAATGATGCTGTATCCAACATGCACAATTATTGTTCTAAGAATGGCTTGATTCTAAATAATTTTAAAACCAACACCATTCTCTTAACATTTCAGGAAACTGATTGTGGTATATTGGTTAGGTCTGAGATTAAAAGTATTGAACAGGTAAATAAAAAAAAAAAATTGAAGTTTTTCTTGATTCCCAACTCAATTGGAATCATTATGTTGATTTCATACTGAAGAAATTAGCGACACATTGTTTCGTTATATGGAATCTGCGTAATTTTGTGTCT
>WOGN01003515.1:0-15165 GCA_015342105.1 Leptinotarsa texana
CCACTCATTTTTTCATGAGATCAAAGTATCTGCATTTTTTGAAGACCCTGTATGAGGCAAATGAAAATATGACTCGGAGTGAAGATCCTCATAGTATAACTCCACTCCATTTCAAATTTAATCGTTTTAGTGCAAGAGAGTTCAAGATTATCAGCATCTATAAAAGTTCATGTTTAGTAAAAAAAATATCGAAATTAATTTATATCGTCTAAACGGTAATAGATATGAATCATAATATGATATTATATAAGGGGTGTTCCATTTGAAAAATCAAAGAAGCCGCTACTTTATAGTAGAAGCGACAACGCCACTTCATCTAGAATATTTTAGGCGTGTAGGTCATATTGACTTATGTATACTGTGGAGTTTTCAGGTTGATCCGTTGAATAGTTTGCCAGAAAGGGCTAATTAACACTGTATAACACCAGAAAATTACAAATGTCATATATTTTTCATGTGAAACATCTATAGCCGCACGTAAAACCGATTGCTGGTGTGGCGACGCATGCTGTGGCGACGGGTCGCCATGCGCAAGTGAGTGTGAGTTTCTCTTCCCACTGATCACCAAGTGATCATCTTGGTGATCGAAACACGTGTAGAGGTGTTAAAAATAACGATTTGGTGTTGGGAAAAAACCCCAGTAATATTTGTAGATTATTAATTACTTTCAAATTGATTCTTATGAAAAATAATGCACTAAAACACTTGCTTGAAGAATAAATTTAATAAAGACTGACAAAGTTGTATTTCAAAATCAGCTGATAGCGATTAACGCACGAACGTTTTTCTCAATTGTTATTAACATTAACAAATTAATTAATTATTTAATTTTCTATTGATGGTGGAATTTATATTAAAACATATGTTTAGCTCAATATCTTTAGTAATATATTGCAATAACTAGCTAAGATTCTGGAATTTACTGGTATATTAAAGTCACATTGAAATGTTTTCATGTATATTTTATTTTCATTTTTTTATAACAATTACCACAGGGATCACAAAATATTATTATTGATGTTTCACATCTGCCAGGCGTCCCGTGACGGCTCACAATTTTTAAATATTTATTATAAACAATTGGAACACTAATTCATGAATGTTAGTGAATTATTATCATTCAAACTATCCAAAATGCTGCCAATGACACATTGACGCCAAGTGGATATTAATGAATTAAAATGAATGATGTATGTGAAATTTATTATATTGGTTTCAAAATGTCCTTATTGGATGAAATTGCAGTAACGTTAATTAAAAATAAAAGTGGTAAAAACAGAAACTTTCATTTCTCATTTTTCATGATAATCTCCTACCACGTAACAACAGTGGTCTGTTTAAAAAAAATCTGTTTAAAATATGTTTCTTCGTTAACCAGCTGTCGCACCCCTACGAACGACAACCCTTAAAAGTCGATACTTGTGCGAGCCAAAGACTAACGAGGTCTTACCTTTCAACGTGTGATTCCTAACACGGCTACATCCATCAATTTATTATTACTTTCCTGATGAAAGATAGGACTTCATCAATTATTAGTTAGCTTTCAACTTTTGAGGGTTTCCAAAAATGGGTTATGTTAAAACATTTTAAACCCATGTCAGTTGACTGATGAGGACGAAATTTGTGCGATCTAAATATTAACGATGTCTTACCTTAGCAAGTCTGATATACAAACTGTGAAATGAAAAGTGAAAATGTAAGTGAATAATCGCTAAACGAATATTTCACATAATGCATGCATGCATGACGGCATGTAGAAAAAGATCAATGTATGTTACTGGCAAATTATCTGATCCAGGTACAGGTATTAGCACTCCAAACTACCTGACACAACATAAAAACACGTTACGAAACCGTAATATTCAGTCATCGGTTATTAACCCAGGATTTATAAACCTCTGAAGAAGCTAGCCACTCGCGCCAGCAAAACATTAGGGAAAAATTCGTAAAAAGTCCATAGCCTTTAAAACCCGAAAAATATTGACATTAATATTATTAGCACATATTATCATTTGTTTAGTACTTTCAAGTGGAAATCGGCGGAATCCCATCGCCGTTATCGACGATTTCCTTCCTAGGTTATGTAGTCAATCAATAATTTAACATATTGCGGGGGTAATCAGACATGTATTTTAAGATATATCTGAACATTATTGAAAATTTTATTCAACCAGAACTTTGTATTAACTTATCAGATGCTAAAATAAGTATCTGTATAATTTCTTTCCTTTCTTTTTATATGCAAAATTTTCAAATATAACAAGTTACAGATCAATAGAATATTTTTCTTTGTTAAAAATACATTGCATTTTCTCAGTGACTAATTAGAGTAAACTTAAAAGTTTGCCGTCTTCAAAGGGGTATAAAGTTCTCGATTACAATTCTCATATTTTTCATACAAAAAGTGGAAATACCCAAAAAAAGGTTGATGAAAAACTGTAAATATAGTTAACCAAAGTTTCAGTCAACCAAACTTGAATAGAATTTTTAAAGTATCTTCCTTAACAAATATTTGTTATGATCCCTTAATTGGCATCACTTTTTTATTTATGAGCCAATAGAAATGAATCAAACAGTGAATTTTAAGTGAAGCTCACCACAATACATTAGTGAAAACCTCTTCAAAATTGTTTGAGCTCTTTTTGAAATTAGCATACAAACGCATGCTTTATCAACGAGTACCAATAATAGTTATTCTCAAATATCTTCCATGTACAGTGATTAGTTACACTTCAATTATAAGCGTGGATTGAACTTCCTACTGAAACAAATGAAATAGTTCTTACTTGTTTAGCAAAACGTTTACCCTGTCAACTACGAGTAGAAGGTATAATACAATTTTTTTACCTACCTACCAATTTAGGCAATGAGCAGCATAGTGATTGTTCAAATATTATTTTGAGTGACCACTATTGTTATCAACACAAGCTTTTCATTCATCATTGAATTCATGATATTCTCACCTGTGAAATATTCTCCAAACTCTTGCTCCATTTTAACAGCTCTTTCAAAAGTTTTCTTTGCCTGTTCCTCATTCATTCGTTTATTCATTTCCCTAAAAAAAATCAATTAGCAGTCAAATTTTATTCTATGCCACAGTTAAAATTACTTACATTATTGATTCTACCGATTTTGGTTTGATAAAAATTGCTATGGGATACAATTGAGCAACTTGTAACCGTTTTATTGCATTGCCACTAACATCTAGTATACAATGTTTGCCCTGAAAATAAATTGAAATCATTGTAATAAATATGAATCTAATTGTCTTTTCAGATTTAACAGACAGATGAGACGATTCAATTAAAAATTGAATCGAATTTATTTGGAAATTATGATATTAAATGTTCATTTTCAGTAGCAGAAAATGTGAATAAATGCAAATAAGATATAAAAATTGACATCATATTATATAAAACAAACATACATAAAATTGAAAATTTTTTGATAATACATATTTATATTTGGAGCGCACTTTTTTAATTCATCTAGTTTACTGAAAATCTTCGGCCCCAGATGAAGGTGAATTTTTTGATACAGTGTAGTTCAATGTGTATTGCGTATCAATAAATTTCTAGATCGGGTCAAATATTGATGCCGATTATAGAATAATTTATGTGTTATGTGTAGACACTTAGTTCATAAATAAAAAATTTAGCTACAGTGAATATTCTTCTGAGCTAAAATTCTAGAACTCCTTTAAAGAATAATGAAAATCCTTTCCGCATAGCTTACTGTACTCTAACACAAAATTCCATACCTGAAGTATGAAATGTAACACAGTTTAGTGCAAAATCCACAGAGCTTTCCTGTTACAGTGACTTTCTTTGAACCTCAACACATAACAATTATTTCTCAATTTTGCATAGACTTCTAATATGTGAAGTCCAAGTTAGTTTCTAGTCTAGCGTGGAACCAAGCATTTTTATAGTACAGGATTTGTGGCACACAACTCAATATTCTCTCAGTGAAAATCTCTTGGATATTACTCAAATAGAATTTTGTTATAACTGATTTACATGCATTTGAAGTCATATAATTTCACAATCATGCTATCACTTGACAAATTAGGTGAGAAAAGTAGTGTGAAGTACAGTTAACCTTATCAAATGTATTTTCTCATTTTAATTCAAACGTTCGTTAGTCACGTGGATTCTATATATTTTACATGATGTTCAATTTCTATAATGTTGTTTATTGTGATTATAATAATAATAAAGAAATAAGCAAAATATCAGCAACGAAAATATCAACTGAACGAGTTCTTGAGTCAGGAATGCTGAACAGCAGAAAAACCGCATGTTTCAAATCGACAGTTGGTAATGCGTCGAGGAGCGAGAATGGAGAGGGGGTAGAGTGAAACCATATGGTAATTCATATTCAACCCAACGGCAGTCAGACACCTCGTCACCTGTTCTCGATTAAAAACGATTCAACTGAGTCAACCATTTTTAGTTTTTTTCTTTTCTCTTTTCACTTTGCCTTTGGTACTTGTTTCTTATGGCGATATTTTTTTATAATAACAATAAGTGTCTGAGTGTCAAAGTGTGTGAAAAGCGTGAAGTAATATGTGATACAAGAATCAAACAACTTTATTTCAAATGTGTGTTGATAAGGTAATTCAAAGTTGAGAAAAAGTTACTTTTAATTTACGAAATTTGTAGGTTCAGTCCCGATGGATGTGAGATATTAATATTCAAAATGTTATTTGAAATATTGATTTTCAGTGTTTGAAGATTTATAATACAACTGCTAGTTTCGATACTGCTAATGATTTTTGTCATGTACGTGTACTTATTTCTTGTTAGACTGCTCTATAGAAACTAATGTGATGAATGGCTAGGGAGGATTTATTTGACCATGATTGTTGAAGCCTCTCACCTAATGTAGATAAATTATTAGTTTATTAATTCTCACAGTTCATTTACATAATATAAGTCAAATCATAGTTGATGAAGATCAAACATAAGTTTGATGATTAAATAGGTATTATCAAAATTTCGATATTATTCGGACAAAATTTCATCACTACATAATGAGAAAAATATGCTTTTACTGACTCTAATGTGTTGTTCGGAAGGTGATTAATTTCTTTAATCTATGCCATTTAGAAAAACAGGTAGAAATTTTACTTTCAATCAGCCAAACTACAATAAACTATGTAGTCCACACATGATAATTTTCAATAATTTTTACCTTATCCGCAACTTCTCTAACAGAAGCTACTGAAGTTCCGTACAGGTTGTCATTATACTGGCCAGCTTCAATGAACAGATGGTTCTGAATATCTTTTTCCATCTGTTCTCTGGATGAAACAAAGTGATAATCTCTACCATCAACTTCGTATTCTCGCTTTGCCCTTGTAGTATCTACAAAAATTGTTTATTATGTATCATTAAAATATTTATCCAATTTCAGAAATTTATTGGAATCATTGAGAACAACATTCTCTGAAAAAATACTTACGAGGGACACAGCTTCCAAATTTATCAGGAAACTCTGAAATTAGATCGTCATTGATACGGTCCTTAAGAGGACCTAGTATAATAACAGGTCGAGTATAATTAATCTGTAACTGTTGTACTGGTTCGTACGACAGAACATTTTCTTCGCCACCTGTAAAAAAAAATTAAATTAATCATCACTAGAAAATGTAAGCAACTGACAATGAACTAGAATGTTTCGGACTTTACTGTTATTGTTGACTGCAGGGAGAATATTTTGGATAATAACATTATTTTAATGATAATTACTTTGTCATTCTGATAACTACGATATTAGTTCATGAAATGAATGAAGCAATTTTAAAAATACTAAATAGAAGAAGATACAAAAGGTATTTCTTCACGGTTCTGAGTACAAATGAATTTAAATTCATGGTAACCATCCAGAGGATACCACCAGGAACCCCATCAATATACATATGGAAAATTTGAAATATCCACATATTTTATTGCAAAAAAATAACATTTCACTACTCAAATGAGTTTTCTGAAATAAGTATGCTTCATTATAATGAATTAAAATGAAAACGATTATGTCTTTGAATTCTTTACTGAATCAAATAATTCAATGACAAATTGAAAATAAGAGCAAATATGTATATAAGATTGAAATATTTCAATGACTACTTTTTAATGGAATAGTGATTCCAAAAATTATGTTCTCTCCAGTCAATGACGGATAATGGTTCAATATTTTGTACCTTTTTCCTCAAATGGAGTGGAACTGCCTTTTGGTATACTGGTCTTTATAAAGAATCACGCCAAATGTTTCAATATTTCAGGAAATTTCAAAATCTTTTGACATTATAAATTCACAGACTAGTGAATTAATTTGTATAAAAATTCGTCGACACAATTTCATCAATTGACAGTTATTTTTGACAAGTAGAACAAAAGAGCAAAGTCGAAACATTCCCAAAATAATACCAATATTACTGATTTCAATGAATCTAATGTGAATATTTTTAGTAAAAATTTCTCACTACACTAAAAGCTAGAAAACTGTTCGACTATAAACCTACATAAGACTTATGACAAACACTACAAGTAATTTTTGAAGTGATTCCCTAAGAAAGAAGCTAAAACATGTCAAAACTGTCTAAAAATGCATAGAATATCACATTCACATGTCTTCGGTCAAATGAATTTACCATAGAAACAAATAATTTTGCATTTCCTTCAATCACCTGTAATTATCAAAAATATTTTATTTGAATTTTAGTCTAAATTTTTCATCAGTGACTATTGAATTGATTGTTTTTCATTTTAACTGAGATGCATTCTACATATTTTTTTATTTACTTGATTTAACAAGTGGGCAAGACGTAAATGTGAATGTGATAATTACCTAGAAAACATATTATTTTGAAAAACTTGACAAAAATAGACAGTGTCATTAAAAAAACGCAAATCGGCAAATTAAGAAAACTTGACAAACATTATTTCTACTTACGTACAACTCAAAGTACGCCTAAGACTTGATGCAGAATTCACTATTTTCTTTTGAATAAAAATTATATTCTAGAATACGCATTCAATCTAAGTGATGAATTATAAATGCAACTTTAAATAATGTGTTGAAAAGGAGAAATAGGGAAAAACTGAAACTAAAATAAAATAAACAGAAGAGTAATTGTTGGTCTCCAAACATTTCTTAATATATCAAAAATGTTTATAATATAATTATAATGTTTAATCGAAACATGAATATAATATAAAGATTAGTTAAACCTATGCCAAATGAAATTTGGCCTTGGTTTAACTAATGCCAAATGCCAATATTTAACCAATGCCAAATGAAATTTGGCATTGGTTAATTCAAAATTAGATAAGCAAAATGCACGTGAAGTAGTCATTAAACTAAATCTTAGGGAGATACTAAAAAGAATTACCTATCACAAAAAAGTATTTACAAACAAATTAGTTATTAGTAAAAGCTACTCCAATATTTTTTTGATAATACAATAAAATGAAAAGTGCCCAATCCTACCAATAAACAAAAATAATCACACAAACAAAAAAAATCACATTATTTTCAGTCATCAGGAAAAGTGACGGGCGAAAATGAATTTATGATCGTGAAATCAATTAGTCAAAAAACGAAAACATTCAAACTCTGGGTTAATAAGGAAGTTAATGAGTATAAATCGATTCACTGATTTTTGCATTAGTGGGGTGATGAAAGTTTGGCGAAGCAACAAGTTGATTTATATTTTATTTCTTTCAAAGTACACATGATTGCATGAAATATTTTTTAAACTGAAATACCGCACAACCGGGTTATTAGTGAAGTGTATTTATATCTTCAGAATAAACCAGCTTCATGTGATACATTTCTCATAGTTTTAGCGTATAAAGATCTTAGATACTTTTGTCCCTCTATAACACAGACAATGGTTTGGGCATTGATAACCCACCTCCAACATTCAGGTTAGAACGAAATGGAGGTTATGGAGTTCTTATTCCTTGATGTTGTCAAAATGTCACTCTTTTAACTTAACAGTTATCCTCAAAATCATATCATATTGATAGGTATCTAAAATGAAAAATCCATGACATTGTCTTAATCTTAAAATAACCCTAACCTAAAACATTTGCATAAAGGTGTAAGAGGGATAAGCCTCTTAAACAAAAACGTACTTGTAACGTGTGATTTTCATCGTATTCGGTTCTGAAATTCACCTCAAGCTTGAAATTATTGTGAATCCGCTTCAAATTCCTACTAAAAAGTAACAAGAGTATATAAATAATTGATTATATTCACTGCGATTTCAATATTTGTAAACAAATATTTCTTCAGATATGCTCAGACGTTGACAATATACATATGTATTTCAATTTATTGAAAGTAGTGTAAAACTTTGTAGAATCTTAAATTTATTTTCACTGAGATGGAAGTAATTTAGGTGAAAGAATACTAACAAGTTTTTGAAAGGGATATTTTAATAAACAGATACTGTTAACTACCTGATAACAAAAATTTTAATAGCAGATGCATGCATGATTGGTTTTGTTGAGTTTGCTATGTTTTCACTGGTACTTGTGTCAAACAGATTCAATATCTTTCTCAAACTCGACTGTAGGAGGAACTGAAACTCTAGTGATGGAATGAATTATGTTTCACAATCATTTTTATTTGCCAACCACAAAAATCAATAGAAACTTCTGTCTGGTAAAAAAAGACGGTAATCTTAATTTCAAACATGGGATCCCATGTACAATTCAGTCTATATGCACTGCTCATAAGGTTTGTTCGGTTCAATTATTTTTTGTGATCTAGTACTCATTCAAATGTTTCTACATGATAACTTGAACGAAAAAAGTGGGTATATCTTTTGAAAGATGTAAAGATATATAGTGCATACACAAAAATTTCTTTCAGAAACAACTACTTTCACATGAGCATTAAATTACACAAAAGAAAAAATCTTTTTGATACAACTACTTTCATATGAACACGAAACAATTACTTTCATATCAACACATGTAGCACATTTTCCTTTTTTTTAAAGATACTTTCGTGGATGGTCCACCGTTTACAGTTTCTTGCAGAAGCCTAACACAGTATAAAAGACGGAACTTTTGTAACTAACTGCAGGAAAACCTTGAGATTTGCATATTCAACAGGATCTTTCCGCCTCTCAAATCTAATATCTTACCAAAAATTTTCAACAGTCAATTCTGTTCAAATAGGGGTTCAAGAGCTCGTAGCTGAAATATATTGGCTCATATTTCAATATGATGAGATATTAAGGCGGCCATTATTAGCAAGACATTATTTCAAAAACTGGATAGAACTGGCCGATACTTGATGAAAACCCATATTAACAGTAAGTGATACATTTTACATCAAGATTTTCACTAATAGGGTATTACGAAAAACTATAAAGCAAAACGAGTGTGGAGGTTTTTCAAACCACTTAGTAAAAATCCTGCAATAAATTGTACCTATGTTCCTATGTTATTATCAAAATGAAAGGTGTTGAGATTTCAAATTTTGTAGCTATATTGAAAAAAGATTGGAATAATTGAAGATATTATTTCGAATGCACTAAAATTACTCATCTTAGTCAGTTCATCGACGAATTAGTTTAGGGTGTAAGTGTAAGATGTCAATTATATAATTTCATTCACAAACAAAATGACGCTTTCTTAATACAAAAGTAGAAAGCATCTTTCTAGAAGTAGTTCAAATAATATATATTCAAGCATACAGATATCTATTCACTAAACTCTTTTGCAAAAATTCATAACTGCCATGCTATATACTTTCAATTATGCCAATTGACCTTTCATGATTTCTGTCAGACCGGTAGGACATATTCTCTGAAATTGAATTGGTACTTATTGAACCCCAAATTGAATCCTTCTACTATGTCTTTCCCAAGTGAGGTCGAAAAGTTAACAAAAACCATCGGGCAATTCATGCAAAGGATATGTACTTGGTATTTACTACTAAATTCATTTGCTGATGATTAAAATATACCTTCTAGTAAAATTGATTCACCTCAAAAGCAGAAAACATTGATAATCGGACTTTGAGTCTGCAAATGCTAGGTTGAGTTATATTAACCGCAGCACTTCTTAGAAATAAAATAAAAATCTTGTAGCAAGGACAATCCTACCAAAGTCAAAATACCCTGAACTGATATCAGTGCAGTGTAAAGGGGCTAGTTCGCCATGCAAACCACAACACTAACACTTACTAATGTCTGCTAAATTGTCATTATCTTCCAAATAAATTAGCGTTATTTCTTCCATATGGGGTAGCTCGACCCGATATAATATTTCACCTGTACTTATTGTAATACAGAAAGAAGCCAAAAAAGAAAAAAGTATATGTAGTAAACCAAAATCAAGGCGGTATTCAGAAGAAAAATGTTTTGTTGGGAAAAGTGAATACTGTACCTTCGGCATTTGCATCCTCTTGAGTATAACAAAGCATGAAAGCTGTAATCAAAAACCACATAGTTAAATATGAAAAGAACAACGCCGTTATAAGGTTGACGTTATTGAATTCTCTATGCCAGTCTGTCAAATCTATTTAAATTGATTACAGAGAAAATTCACGAAACATATTTACAAAAAAAACACAGATATAAAAAAACTGCAATATTAAAAAAATGCCAAACTGTGAAAAATACAAAATCCTATTCAGAACCCTGGGAGGCTCATGTCATTAGTAAAAAATATACAACTATACATTTGATGATGTTGAATGAAGTAATGAAAATGATTTTTCACAAAAAACATTGTTTTCTCTAAAACCAAAGAGTATATTGTTGAGGAAAGACGACTTTCTTTACTTTCGAACTCTTATAAAAAGTGTTCTAAAAAAGTACATCATTCATAATAGCGAATAGCTGATAGCAAAAATAGCACAGCAACTTATTTATATAATACACAAAATAGACTCGGAAATGAAAAGTTCAAAAATGGAAAATGAATTTGCAGTTGCAGATAAAATCTCAGAAAGTATTACCCCTACTAATATCATAAATACAAATGTAAGTTTGTTTGTTATGGTTTCACGCGAAAACTACTCAACCGATCATCATAAAATTTTGTACACATGTTCTTGGAGGTATTAGAAGTAACATAGGAAACTTTTTATTAAAAAAAAATTATGTAAGATAAAAAATATTGTTTGTCGAAAAAAATCTCAAAATCTAGCTACTTCAATGTCATATAGTTCTCATATTGATTCATTTCTATTGCACTGACACTTATTTAATGGCATACATGCGAGCGAAGCCGTGGCAAAACGGTAGTAAAATATTAAATCAAGTATTGGTACATTTTTTAAATATATTTTTTTTCAATAAGATGAAAAAATATTTTGGGTGTAAGTTTATAAATTTTTTAACTTTTTCCAGATAATCTTTCAGCTACTTTGATTATGATTTCATCTGAACATTACTTGTTTATTTCTACGATTGAAATTTATGATTTTAACTTTATAATATAATTAGGATTATTACATTTTCAAATGACTAGAGTATATTACATTTCAGTTTAATT
Source organism: Leptinotarsa texana (assembly GCA_015342105.1). Classification (NCBI taxonomy): domain Eukaryota; kingdom Metazoa; phylum Arthropoda; class Insecta; order Coleoptera; family Chrysomelidae; genus Leptinotarsa; species Leptinotarsa texana. Next base: position 11,526 of record WOGN01003515.1, read on the forward strand.
TGTTAATTGTTCTTACTTCAATCTTGATTCATTTGTCGTTCCAGTTACTATTTAGTAGTTTTTCAACAAATATAAAGGTTTTGTAATATCCAGATTGGTATCAACAACAGGTATTTGCTTAAATTACACATTTGTTGAAATATGAAACTTCACCTTAAAAATATAGCGAGAGGGATGATTCATCCACTAAATATAGGGTAAAATTTTGATCATCTCTTTTGGATAATATAATGGAAAATAAAATTAACGCCCAATTTCAACCCTCTATTGAATGTCAATATGGAAAAATATACCTACATTATTAAGGAAAGTGCATATTTCCAGGCATCATTCAAAGTGTTTTGGATAAAACAAGATGAATTATGACAATGAAATACTTCATATTATCTACAAATTATTTTATCTACATTGAAGAATTAGTGTGAAAGCAACCAAACTAGCTAGCCCAAAAGCTGATGGATTAATAGGATAACACAAAACTGTTAATATAATTTTACTAATGAGTAAAGAGATAATTTAATCAATTTCAAAAAATAAATGAAATTATTTACTGCAAGGTACTTACATTGAGGAGGTTTTTCATTATCATTAGGTTGGTCAGAAGGGGTTTCTAAAGGTGAAAACAAAATAAAAAGTGAAAATCAGAACTGAAAAATAAATAGACCAGCATATTTTGTAACCTCAAAAAACGTAATTCAATTAAATTATCCTCAATCAAGACATGGAATTTGAAAAATCAAAACATCAAAGGAACCCGGCTGTCCCATGGAATAACTTCATATTACCAGTTTGATTACATAATATACGGTCAACATAAAAACAGTCAATCAATAGCAAGAAAGAATAAAAAGTGTGAAGTACTTAACAAAAATTAGGAGGAAGGCATAGAATAAAAATTAATAAAACATACTTACGTTCTTGATCAGAACCATCTTCCGATTTATCATCTTTACTTTTCATGAAAGGGAATTTTCTACTGAATGAGAAGTTTTTCTTTTTCCTATCTAAGGTTGATTGCTGTGATGAAAAATAACTGAATTAATATTTGAACAATAGTAAGCAATGCAAAACATTGGTTGTTGGAAATTATTACAAATGCAACTTAATCCGATGGAAATTTTCCCGACCTCTTATGGCACTCAAAATTTTTTGAAGTTATTGTCATCGTCGTTTGGCGGTGGAAGTGGGGGAGTGATAAAGTTGGAAAAAAGTGTCTGTCCCTCTTTAATTAAAAATCGACGAAAACACACGACTGCATTTTAGGCATCCTTCATATCATAGTGCATTAAAAAATGTCTCTACCTTGATATCTTACATAAAAATCGATTATTTAAAAAAAACGAGAAAATATTTTTTCACAATTATGTAAAAAAATCTATACAACAGATGCGTATTCCTGTGAGATCAATTATCCAATTTCTTCTTACGATTTGGGCCTCAGCACATAACATTTTATTGTTTCTTATACGCAAAAAAATGAAAAAATATTCGTTTTACAGACATGTATTGAATGTAATTGAAGACCTCAAATATCGTCAATTTGAATTATGAAGAGAAAAAAGGAGGAAAGATTAGCTGAAAAGAGAGAAAGGTTTAGCTTATAAGAGGTCTTATCATATGTCACCATGGAGATTTCTGGAAAGGGCGTTTTATGAAGAATTTGATAAAATTCAACGAAGTCCAATTTTTATATGGCCGAAATTGAATTCATTTACTGTTCATGTTGTTGTGTTATTTAGAAGAAAACACTCATACTGATATGAATTTTTGAATGGAAGTGAAATTTCATGTTAAATATACCTATCGGGTGACAACGATATCATTCAGTTATTTCTGGGGTGAGAACTCTGAAATTGGAAACGGGAATATAGTTCAGTGAAGCCGATATTTCTAATAAAAAATAATTGAAAACATATTTCGGTTTAATCGAAAAAAAAAAAAAGTATTTCAAACAAAACCGTGTACATATTTTGGACCATTTCTAGAATATAAAATTCTCTCTTCAACGATATCAAGAAGTTACCATGTCCATTCGAAAGGGTGGCGTATGAGCCATTTTCTCTGAATTCAATATGACGTTATCTATGGGAAATACTGTGCAACAACTTTTTACCTATCACAGAAGAATATATATATCACCTATCTTTTGAACTACACAATACTGTAAAGAATACTGGGCGGTTCATTCTTTTGTGATAGGTAAACTCGATAACACTTTTTATAACGCTCATGTCACACATTCACCAGCTTACTCCCCAAGTCAAGCGCACATAAAGAAGTTTTACTTCAGAAAACTTAAAAATATACAATTCTTCTACTCTACATTAACACCGATATCAAAAGTGAAAAAAATCATTTACAGATCTGTTTGGAAAATCTGTTTGAATCTGTTTTTCCATTAGTCAGCTGTCACCCCCATGAAAAGCTAATGATTAACGAGGTCGTACCTTTAACAGTCTGATCGCAATAATGCATTATGAATGATTGCTGGCATTATGAATGATTGCATATTCAGTGAAAAATAAACAGTTAACCATATTTTCAGTATGCCATAACATTTTAAATGAAATTAATAGTAAACTACTGTCTACATTATATTATCCAACAATTTAATAAAATCATTCACAACCAGTTCATTAAGACAAACCAGGATTACTATTTCTTTTTCTTCATAGAAGTAAACTAATTTCATTTATATATAATAAGTTTGAGATCACAGTACGATATTAAATGCTTGATTGATAATTTTCAGATTCCTAATATGATTTGATTATATGATTTTTCCACACTAATGAAGAACATTGAGAATGCAGACAGAAACTCTTTTCGAGGTATATTAAAAGAATTGGGTCGATATGGAATAATCAATACTAAATATTTTTCAACTTGTTTATAAAAAAAAATTTTGGAATATGATAAAAACATACCTTTTCGAGAATATTTGGCATGTGTCCCTGAAACTTAACAGATCTATCTCTAGCCCTCTGCTTCCTCTCCCATCGTCTTTTTGAAGGAACGATTCCCATACCCTGTTCGTCCCCTGTATTAAGTACTCGCCTTGCTTGCCACCATTCATCATCACTAGCATTTGTAACATGGAGAATATCCCCATAGTGGAAGGCTAAACCCCGGCTAGGTAAGCCATCATCTTTCATCGGATCGTAGTCAAAGAGAGCCCTGAAAATATCAAAATAAAATAATGAATGAGTTATCATTCGTATAGACATGAAAGTTATTTTTTTGGTCAGAATCCAGATTTACTTTTATGTGTAATTTCAGAAAATGTAAATATTTCAAACATAAAATTCAACTACAATGGTCGATAGCATTTGAATTGTATGTCTGATAAACACTATTTTGAGTTATTCAACAAATGTTATTTGACAATAAAATATTTTGCTTATTCAGTTCAGTTCAATTGTTTCCACAATACCCTTAGTTTAATTGCGTTGTAATTTTTCGTAATTAGTAAATCAAAGTTTAACTGTTTGAAAAGTGCAGTAAAGAATAAATTGTGGTGTTTTAAATTTTTGCAAAATAAGTTATATTTAGAATTGCAATTGGTAATAAAAATGCGTTGGAAAGATAAGTTAGGCATAGAGCACTAACTTTGTTGAGGTTTGGCTAAATTTGAGAAATC
>WOGN01003516.1:769-15165 GCA_015342105.1 Leptinotarsa texana
TTTCCTGGCAAAGACACGACTCTCACCTGCCCGTTGGTTCTTGCTGGACAGTAAAATTTACTTTTAGACCTGTTTTTATGAGCATAATTAAATACTTGTGCTTATAAAATATTTGTAGCAATTTTTAACAAAACTGTTATATTAGAAGAGAAAAGTATTATTTATTGACTGAGAAGAGTTCATATATATTAAATAACTCAATATTATTTATATTAATTATACATATAAAATTAATTATACATATAAAATTGAACTACCTTCAGTTTTATACGTATAATTTTCGTCAATACACAATTTTTGTTTCCATTTATGCACATATTTTGCTTTAAATAGGTGCGGTACCCCAAAAAACGAATAGTCTTTATGACTTTAGCCTTCCCTGTTCTCCAATGCACGAGCCGTCACTGCTAGTACCTGTTTAACCATAAGATTCTCACAAAGAAAAACGAGAACATAGGTAAGTACTTATTCTCGTTTGTCGTTACTTATTATGTCGATAACTGGACTGTCATGTTGAATTTAATCAAAAGATTAAAGTAAAATACTGCGTAGGATCAAATATTTGAAACGATCATTTAGGTTTGAAAAATCAGACATGACAAAAACAATATTTGTATTCATATAACGCCTCTGTCCATTATTCTGCAATAATTTTGTGGTAGGTATGCATGCATACAATGCAACTTGCATCTTCGTAAAGTGTTCCTCACGTATTTTTGTTGTGTCATGAAATCAATCACCTGTTGTGACATATCCACATACGATAATAGTATGTAGGTAATAAAACTGAGGTGTGTATACATAAAAAAAATGAACATTTTTAAAAAGGCTGTTTATTCCCAGGAGGTATTATTCATTACATTAATAATGAGAAGTAATAATAGATTCATTCATTTCACCATATACAATTGTTGCTATGCGGTGTTCTTTATTTCATTATTTTACTTGTGGTTTTGTAAATTATTATGCAGAAAAATCGCAATGATCATTCATTATTTGTATAGGGGCATTACACGTTTAGTAATAATGTCATTGCAGCAGAACATTACAGAAACATAATACTCAACGGTTGTTGAGGATGAGTTTAAGCCTGTGTTTGGTATGTAAGAGTTTTTCGAATGTGTTAAAATCGCGAAGTCAACATCACCATGTTCAGAAAAAGGAGTTCTACATTTTTAATATCTTTTGGACTTGATTATTTCATCATTTATCCATCAATTTGCTGTAATCGTGTAGATAAGGTGCCAGTTATTATCATAAAAAAGCACAACATTTCTTCTCATTATTTTTGTTTCGCACTTGTATTGAACTTTAAACCAGTGGTATGCTTGATTATCTTGGAGCCACCAAAATGGATAAATGTGGTTACTGTAAAAATTAATTCAAAGACGATGATAAACTTGTTTGCTATGACAGTTGTCTAATAATATTGCATGGCAGCAAAAAATGTACCAATCTTGGTGAAACTGCATATCGTGCTGTCATACTATAGAATCGATCGTTAATGTTTTTACGGAGATTGTCGTATTGCAATGAAAAGTGCTCCTGCTCCTTATTGATATATGGAGATGCTTTTCAAAACACACTTCATTTTATGTGTGTGTTATTTATATTCCATCATCTGTAAGCAATGAAACTTACGAACTATTTTGCGAAACATTAAAACAAGTAGTAATTATGCAAACCAAAAATGTCTCCGCTTTTGATAACAAGTCCCACACTCTATAATATGATTAACTTCTCGAATATGAACCAATGGAATAATATCTTGAATGACTCGAATAGGCTCTTGGACCTCATCATTTCCAATATGAAATGTGAGGTGACAAGAGGCAGAGATCCAATGTTTCCTGAAAATATGCTTCATCATCCAGTTTCAACTCAAATGATACCCAGAAAATATTTGATTTTAAACGAGAGAATTATCCTGCTACTTTCCACGAATTGATCTTTCCTTCGGAATTGTGATGATGTGAATTTAGCTGTTAGTAATTTTTGTGATGTCTTATATAATATTATTTTTTGCAAATGTATTAATGTCAATAAAAAGTTAAAAAGTTTTTGGCGATAAATTGTATTGTTGTTGGGGTTTGCAGTAATCGATTTACGAAGAGTAGATACTCATTTGACAATTTCCATTGAACTGAGAGAACCGGAGTTAAACGGGTAGTTTTTTCTTCTAGACTCTACATTTTTTGGCGACAAGTGTTGCTCCTAAGAGAAAAGGGCTGTAAAGGTGATCGAAGAAAATCTCGTAAAGACTAATTTGCAAGAATGCCTTCCAGACGTCTGAAACTACTCCAAACTTTTACTCTCTAAATTTCAGCAAAATTTACGGAATCAATTCGATGTAATTTTGACATTTTTCCAAACAATCATTCAAAGAAGGCTTGTCTTTTTCATGAGCAGAAGCATCAAACACAGGCCGGATTTTTGTTTTAAGGCTATTTTCTTTTATGACTGGTCTGTGAAGCAGATAATGAATGTCGCTTCTGTCATGTTCACATGGAATTATCTCAATTATTTCTTTTTCTAGCCACCCTTTAAAGACTTGGCCATAAGATTGAACAAGGTTTTGATTCTGTAATTTTTGAAGAATATTGTGTAGTCTCCTTTTGGCAACGTGATAATTTTTTGACAGTGGTGGGTGACCATCAATCCAACCGGACCTCATAACGACCTTAATTGTTAATTGTCACGGTGTTTAAAATAATATCTTTGGCGACTGATACCAATTCCTCTCGTGTTCTGAGCTTGCTTGATTCTTCATTACATAAAACATCAAGATCCCACAAAGAACTGATGATGGAATCCTTCACTAGAAACGACAAGGTTGAACTGATCAAACCGTTGGCTATATCCAGATTGTTGTGCATTGGTATTTTTCCAAGAAGAGCCCAACCGAATGAAGTTTCATAGGCTACTAGAGCATTGGATAATGAGTGACGATTTCCTGTGAAGATTTGACTGACTGAATCAGCACCAATCAAAATCTCAATAGGTCCAGCAGATCCAATGTCTGACCACTCAATATTGAGATCTCTGAGCTGTTCAATCCATGGTCTAAAACCTTTGAATTATATGAATAATTTTGATTCTTCAATTTGACCACATAACATTCATGAAGTCGTTCATTTTGAGAGCCCCCAAATAAATAATGAATAAGTTTTACCTTACCCGCTGAAAGGCATCCCAATTTCTCAGCAGTTGACTTGAGAATGTATGGTCGTTGAGAACCACTATCGATCAGAGCCCTCACTTACTTTGACCTATTAGTACCAAATATATTCACTCTCATAGTTTGCAAAAATACATGGCTTCGTAAATTGTTGTAGATGGCTAGAGATTTGTCAATGATCCATCTCTGGTTTCTTACTATGATCAAGAGTATCACAAGAGACTCCTCGTTACTAGGCAAATCAGGGCACATTATTACCAGATGAAATTTTTGACAGATAGCACACCTAGGATGTCCACATCTTTTTGAAGTATGACCAGCTTTTAAGCATCTAAAACAAATTTTGTTACTGATCAAAATGAGTTTCTTTTGTTCCAAAGACATCTTCTGTGCTTTGAAACAGTGTTCACCAATGTAATTAGAACCCCCACAAAATGACTAATTTGAATTGAAACTAACCAAGTTTGCGGCGGTGGGTACCGGTGAACTTACATTTTTCTTAGCCGAAGAATTCAAAACAGTTCTCTTTTAATCAGCACTGGCCTTACCTTGACCGACTAAACCGAAACCCTACAAAGCCAATGTAATACGCTGCTCGTTTTCAACTTCGGTATTCAAAAACTTCATGAGGTTTTTAAGACGAGTGTCTAACTTACTCGGCCTTGACTCTGTCGAGACATTTGTAGCACTGCCTGAATTTTCAAGTTCAAATCTATGCGGGGAACGTTACCATGCTCTCAATAAATCTTGGGGGAGGCATGACTCAATGAGAGGAGAAAGCATCGTAGAACACTTATCTGATATAATGCCTAAAGTATCTAACGCTCGAATCTGTGTCTCGATCTGGTCATACAAAATTACCAATCCAAGCTTAATTTTAGATATAGCATTACACAAAACCAATTCAAGCAATTCTCCGACGTAGACCTCAATTTGAAGATTTTCTTTGCCAAAACGAGATAACATGGCTTCGATAATATGATAATTTTCCACAATAGCTGGAAAACTCCCTACTAGTTGCCTTGCTCTACTAAAATGTACAGTTGCCTGGATCAAATAATCATTTTATCGACTGCCTCGATATCTCTGGTTTCATAGATCTTCTTGAATTGAGACCAGAATGGTAAACAGTTTCGGATGTCACCATCAAACTTTTTAAATTCTATTAAAGGTAATTTAAAACGCCAGTCATGCTGATGTCAGAGCATTTAGAATTTGCATCATCGATGTGTTTTACTTCGTGGGTTATTTTTCTGAATATTTTCTCATACTGGAGTTTCAGGGCTGCAAACTTCCTTTTGTAAGAGTCAAAACTTGTCAAGTCCGCCAATAACTTATCCTCGGTAGCATCACTCTGCAGGAAGTCCTAGTACACTTTTTCATCTACAACTTGTAGGTCCTCCATCTTTGCTTGAATTAAGTCGTAACATATATGTATCTGCTGATTATCGCGTAGGGGTGCTGACATTAACTTTTCAAGATCAGATGTTAGTAACGTAAATGATCTACGTAAAACAAAACGATGCTTTTTATTACCTTCCATAATTTTACTTCGGAAAGAACAGCAAGTACTTGAAGGGTAATCTGAACAATCTCAATGACAATTGTATTGTCATGGTCGCCAAAAAATGTAGAGTCCAGAAGAAAAAACTACCCGTTTAATTCCAGTTCTCTCAGTTCGATGGAAATTGTCAAATGAGTACCTGCTGTTCATACAGCGTTTACTGCAAACACCAACAACAATACAATTCATCGGCAAAAACTTTTTTACTCTACATTTGCAAATATTGAGAACTCTTGTGACAGAGTGGTTTTGTACAAAATTAAAATATATTTCTCAACATTTTCTTAACAATCATTTTCCAAAACATACTGATGCGTACGCGATGCTAACATGGGAATTCCCCGCTCCCCTCTCACAAAACATGGTTATAGGAAGACCAGAGTTGCCATATCATTTCATGTATAATGCTAACATTGCTAAATGGGGAGAATGTTTCGATCAGTTATGTATCAATAATAATAGTAAATGATTCAATCTATTGCGAAATTCAAAATTATAGCCTGTGAAACTTATGGAAACTTGAAATTTCTGACGGGATCTTCTTATATTTGATTAAGGTTTGGGTTGATGAGTTTCTGAACAATTTAGATTCATTTCTCTTCCACTTTCACCAATCGACTTTTGAATTGTGACTTTTCACTGAACCTAAATATTTTTTCTGATAATATTTTCAAAACCTATGATTGATTGAATTGAAGCATGGAATCTAAATTTACTTTATAAAACTTGCAACTACATCATTAGTTTCTCGTAATACTGGAGTTAAATTCTTTTCAATAATATCTGTGTTCAAATAAAGCACTTTTTTTTCAAACTAAAATGAATGAAAAACTTCTTTAAAAGAAACCCTGTTCATTCTATACGAAATTCCTGTTATCTTCAGTGAATCATAATATAGTTTTTTATATAGGTTCACAAAACTCTTGTTATAAACGAATTGAGTTATTTGAAGGGATACGGTTTCAAATTCAAACAAACAATATGTGTTCAGATCAAGTTGATATTGCTCTTCATCTGAAACAGTTTATTTTTCTCTTCAAATAGGTGGTAAATTTTCAGATGATATTATATTTTCTTAATTCAAAATAGTTCATCTTCGCAATAATAAAGTCGAATGAATGATGTAGTTGAAAGGCCAAGAAATTTGATTTCTTCGTTAAAAAAGTGTGATTCTCTTGTGGAACATGGCGCGGTTGGCATGAAGTAATAGTTTCTCCAATAGAGATAGAAATTTCAAAGCAACCTATGATCTTCTTTGAAAGAAATAATTTTCACTGTGTGTGTTTATAGTTCTTTCCAGTAATATTTATCAACGAGCCACTTTTTTGATATTGAATAAATATTTACATTCTGAAAAATCATCGTTCGTTCGTAGGTAATTCTCGAAATCTATGAGTACTTGTGCGTAGTTCGACCAGCATATTCATATCGTTATTATGGGTATTATCCAAAACGACACGACTAATAAACGGCCATAAATGACGTGATTACATCAGTTTTGTAATTAGGTATATATTCATTTTTTTTATTTGAAAAAACCGCATCAACCGTTGCTATTAACGGCAGACATTCAAAATATATTTTGAAAATTATGTCATTGTTCATATTATAGTTTATACAAAATATTATATTCTCTAAGAAATTCAATAATATATTGTTCATATAGGTATTTTGGAAAATTTCACTTAGGTCGGAGAGGATTTTATTGTTCAGTGAATAACTGTGAGGAGCGGGCACTTTACCAGAACATGCTTGACAGTCACCAGCACTTAACAGGCGAAACATTCTGGTGGCGGTTCTCTCATTCGTAGATGTTCATGCGTAAGGCGAGTGTGGCCAAGTCGTAATCTGGTAACTCTGACTTGATGGAACCGGTTTGTTGCTTGTTGTTCCATACATAATATAGATAATATAGACGCTGAAAACCTAATTCGGTCCACGACGAGTCAGGCAGATTTCCTTCAACGATCTGTCTTTAAAATTCACCGTGAAATCTACTATACAATCGATAGAAGAACAAATCATCTCTTGGTCATTTGATATAATATATGAATAATTGATCATCCAGGCGAACTCGGACCCGTCTTACAGCCTAGCCACGGGACATTCGCCATTGTGATTATTCGCACAGTGCGAACGAGAAAGCGTCTAGCGACTGAAATAAATGCATAGCAATGTACATATGAAGCTTTGAAGCTGCGCGCAACGGCGACCGGCGAAGCGACCGGCGAAATGTACCGAGCGAACTGCGTGAGCGACTTGCGGCGCGGCGAGCGAGCAAAACAAATGCACAAATCAGTACGGCACGTGCCACGGAGTCGAGTGGCAGTCGCGGCGGATAGTGTAGTGATCGAACGAGTTTAATTGTTTCGCCGCGAAAAAGTAACACAGAGACTTTCATTGCTGATTCAAAAGTTACAAATTCATTATTCACTCTACCGTCAATTACAAGTTAGAAGTTGTTTTTGCTTTAGCTGTACGAAAAATTACTGTCATATCATTTAGATTTTTGTAACATAATTATCTGAAAGTGTTTTCATATTAATATACAGGGTAACATTCAATTAGCTGATAATATTTTGGGCAAAGATAGTTCCAAATATTTTTTTTCAAACCCGTTTGCGACCATTACTTTCTTGGAAGAAGTTGTTCATACCTGATCATATATGATCAGGTAATTAAATATGACCTTTATACAAAGGTATATAGATGAATAAGTGATGTAGATTAATATAGATGGATATATATAGAGAGCGACACTGAAAGTTCTATTTGCATTAACTTTTTTTCCAATTATTTTTGAATATTCATAAGATATAATCGAGAGTTTCAATACTCATTCTGGTATACTTAAAAAAAATTCTGGATTAAATGTATATTTCTCGCACTTCTTGTGGAATTCTCCATTTAAACTTCGATTCTTATTTAAATCATGTATTCCACAATCTTTTCAAAATATTAGGTTTTGAATCAAAAAATGATTACTTTCTAAGCAATATCGAGATAATTTCGCTGAAGTGGGCCATATTAACATGACCAGTGTTGCTAGATCATTTTCATGTATAGTAGTAGATTTTGTTTTGGAAAAACAATACACTGACACAAAAAACAGTAGAAGGTATATATTATAGATACATACCACATACAGTATATTTTCCTCATCAATAGCCATGCAATACTTACTATATATAGAAAGTGAACTGACTCATCAGTAGATTCTCAAATAGTAGAAAAGTAACTCAAAAACCACAACGGAGATATACTGCAAAAACAGTATATCTGGGAACACTAGTATCGATAAAATCATGTAACTGAAATAGCAAGCTCAGTTTTTGAAATATTCTATTTGAATTTTCACAGTCAGCAGCTGTGAATGATAAACTCAAATTACACCTTTTTTTAAAGATTGTCCACATATAAGAATCTCCGATTCCAAGCATACTCTAAGTTGCTAGTCTATAATCGTAAAAGATCCGGTACATGTTTCTTCGCGTCAAGTACATCAACAGGAAGTGTTCGACCGACTTGGCCTGCTATATTTTATCCAGTAGAGTGGAGACTGAAGACATCCTGCAGAGGACATCAAAACCATTATTTCCTACGATGCATTTCTTGAAGTTTTGCCGAAAGTTAGTAATGAATTAATAAGAGTTAATAGGAAGTTAATAATAAAAAGACCTATCAACGATGAACCAAAAAAGTTGGCAGCAAGGTATCTCCTTCCAAAATCATGCTTAATGACAAGTTTTACAACGGTTCTAGATTTTTCTGGTCGGTGGCTCAAATATTTGATCAAAATTCCACCAAATCGTCAATTCCACTTTCAACATAAGTGGATGGTTCAATAACAAGAACGGTCATTGAGGAAGAAAATGTACTTACTGAACAATTTGCATCCCAATCTACAGTGGAAAACATTTTTCAGTTGAACAGTTCATCCACAAAAAAGTATTTTTCAAACCAACAAAAACAAACCAATATGCTATTTTTTATTTCCCTCTGAACCATAATCGAGTTTATAATTTGCCCCTTATACCATTTTCATGTAGTTATATTCATTCGTCCGCGTTTCATTTCATTTCGCACATAGTTTTCCGAAAGAGGAAGGATGCGGTTGACGAACTGATCAATTCTCTGACGTCTAGGAAGTGGGTTTTCGGTTGGAAATGTATGAGGTGTTTGTTATATCTCGGTCACCTGTTTCTTTACCATAAAATGAATGGATATCCGGGAAACATTAGATTTACATTGTGAGACAAGCTGAACTGACAATTTGCGTCATTACGTTGAGAAATGGAATTGAAATATTTCACTTTGAATAATTGTAGAAATATATGACATACTAATATTTGTTCTCCATAATATAAGTAGTTTTGATAATCCTCGACAAAATGCATTCGCATGTATTTCAACCCCTGCCTTTTTTTAATTGACAGAACACAAGCACTACAACAAAATCGTTAAGTCCCTCTAAGAGCGGTATCTGTGCAAAAAGAGCGATTCACGTTGGATTTGAATCGTTGACGATTGAATTAATTTGAAAAAACGTTCTCAGTAAGTTTATTTCACATACACGTAGTTTTCTGATTTCGAAGAGTTTTCGAGCAATGAAGTTTGAGGTGTACTAAGTTGAACCTCAAAACGATGAGCAGCTCCAAAGAAGGTCTGATCTAAGCTTCATAAAGCATCAAAAGTTGCTGAGTTGTGTACCTACAGTTTTCTAGTTTGGAACAGTGTTCCAAGCTCTTGAGAAGCAGCCTTTGCAATTCCAGCAACATGCATGTGACAAGACATATTGGTGTACATTTTAACTCCCAACTAACTTATCAAAGCGGAAAACGGAATTGTCTGTCCTGATATTATTATAACCCATTCGGAAACATTTTTTGTACACCCTTTCTGAGAGGTATTTAATATTTCCACCCAATGGTATGTATTCAATCATTTTGGTTAACCCATATCCATGAAAAAAGGATCCAAAATATAAATTTTATTATCATGTTTCCTAACTTTTAATTATGGCAGATAATGTTTCGTTCTGTTGCACTGAATAACCCGTGAAGTAAATTCACCCACTCATATAAAATAAGTTTTTTACGATATGATGGTTCAGCAAAGGCATACCCAAAGAAGCCATTGTATGGCGAATCACGTGTTGCGTTTTTGTAAAAATGTATAGTGAAAATCTCACAATAAAGTGTATTCTGAATACGTTACTTATGGATTAGATTTTCATCAAGTATCAGCCAATTTCATCATAGAACATTTAGGAATCGCATCCAGGAACATCATATGAGCTATGTAAAAAAATGAAACACATTCGACATATCAAAATCATCTTCTAGAAAAAATCATATCTTCAAAGAAGATTTCGAAATGTTACACATACAAAATAAAGATTGAGGCTGAATCATTTGGAAGCAATGGAAATTATGAACTTATGAGTTCAAACATTTTACTGAATGACGAACAGGATTCAAATAGATCACCACTATTGAACTTGTTTTCTTACAGCCAATGAAGTATTATTAATGACAAAATATGTTCTATGTAATTATATTTGAGGATTTACGTCAGGTATATAAAAGTTGAGTAGATACTTTACGTAATTATGATCGAGTAAGTACCTAAGTAGAAAATCTCAATTGTGATTACGTGGGGCATATACATATTAGAGTAAAAAATGAACTTTTAGTACGTTATAAAATACGGGAAAGCTGCAGTGTTAGCGAAACATGTCGATATTTTTTTTAAATATGGTTTGTAGAGATCAAATCGTGAGGTGTAGTTTATGAAAATGCATTATTTAATCAAAACTCATTTTTTAACTATGAAAATAATGTTGAGATTTGAGAATATGACTAGAATTGAAGCATATGTTATAAATATTATATATTGAGCAAACAGGTACATGCGAGAATTTAACAAAAAATAAAAATAATAATTCCACAAAGAAACTTTTTCTCGGTTATCTTGCAGGTGTTATTTTGATCTATCCTTTTCATGAAAGTGGACGTATGCCTCTCCACTCACAAGCGATTTTGGTGAAATTGGTGACACGTGTGAATCGTTGTATTTGTACCATGCTCCAGTATATGGGTCTCTGCAGTGCATATGGATTATAACAACAAGTAGCCACATTTTCCGTTGCAAAATTGTCCATATTGAATCTATCTAGATAAAATTCGATGACATCATTCAATTTGCCTCTGAATCTTTCCGTTGGAGATAATCGTTTTAAGTGAATTACTAAAATATGGAAAAACTTGTGGATTGATAGGGACTTTGTACATTCTCCACTTTCCCTGCATTTCGAACACGTCGGTTTTTCACTTCCATCCAAAGTTTGTTCTCTTGCCAAAGAATGCAAGCATTGCTTCAAACTCAGTTGGTCGGTTCTTTGTGGTATGGAGAGAGAAAAATCCCAGAAAGTGTCAAAGGTTACTGATGAGAGTCCACAGTGTGTGCATTTCATCGTGGATTTCAATTGACCAACGAAATTATCTACTATCTTAGAGTTATACATCCTCAAATTTGTGAGCCAGGACTCTTGTGCATTTCCACTGTCGCCCAATTTTTCGTTTCGAAATATCTTCAAACCCATTTCAAAATTTTGCTGAGAGAAAGTAGTTTTTCCATTTGCTTTTCTTTTAATTCCATAAAGTGGTTTTTTATTATCTCTCTTTTATTTATAAAGTTGGTTTTCAGGAAACATGTAAATTTCATCAAGTTTTTTGGAATCAAAAAGCGTACCGAAAAACGAAGCCGTACTTCCTCTTTGGATGGCTATACTAATTTTTTGAATAAGAAAAGATGTGGCTCTTGATTCGTGGGTATCATCGGTTACCTTTTTTTCCAATTTCATTGATGAAAGATAAGGCTTCAGTGCTAAAAACACCAAAAGTTTCAACAGCTATTGGGCGAAAGATATAATTATTTCCCACATTCTGATATTTCTGTAGTTTGAAACTTTCTCCAAAAGAGGCAGCAGGCAGCTGTTCTAGTTGAAGCCACGAAAAATGCAGTGGAAAAAATACTGTAGAAAAATTTCATTTGTCGAGATATATTGAAACTTTACAATAATTTCAATATTGTGTTAAAACATCAACATACAAATACTGACTATAATCCATAATGTCCAGTAACGCACGGGTCACCGTATTCTCAAACTAGTTCGTTAATTCGTTACCTTAGAGGCTTCCAATCTACTGTTTATAATTTCACTTTTGTACTGTAATAGTTAAATATTTTATATTGAATTGATTTCAAGGAAAACTTCCTTGCTAAAATTGAAGTTCAAGTTAATCTGGCCCCTCCAAAAAATATAATGGAAATATTTCCTAAGGGGCGCGGTATTTCCCAACTATCCCAACTCTGCAATAAGAGATTCATTTATTCTGACTTCCAGAGTTTTGTCGAAATTCATTTTTGAATTGAGTCATTGTTGATCTATCGCGAAAATCTATAATGTCTTTGTGTTCATTTCGAGTTGAATCTCTGTATCTCTGTAGTTGTTCCTAAAATAATTTCTTGCTGGAAACTAATTTTAATATTGTAACTTTTTTAGTGCTTGTGAAAAAAATTGTTATACAAATTTTATGTACCCCCTTCAAGGGGTTGTATCTTAATGGAGGATGCTCCAATAAAATTTATTTATATGAAAGATCCTATCTTTTTTTCGATGAGAAATCACCTCCTTAAATGTTTACAGTTATTTAGTTAAACCCTGTATATCCGTTCAAATATTCGGTTTATTGCGGAGAGTATTCGTTCGTAAGATGCTTGTAATCAATTCATAATACAAATTCAAGCATGTTTCCGGTCTGTAATTCTTAGTTATCGACGAATCTTTGCTCTTCATTGAACTTAATTGAAATTTACGTTCAAGAGTAGAGAGGGCCTCATTTCATCAATGAGTCCAATAATCAGAATAACCATCTTGACAAAGTGGTCTGTACTTTGTGAAGTTCGTACAGAAATTCTCGATATTTTATCAGTTGTCTTCCTCTTTTCGGATGATATTCGTCTCGCCAGGAGCTGAAAACTCTGGTGGTCGAGAAGTCTAATTAGCCTTTGCAATAAATTCGAATCTTTTCGTTCCTCACAACGGATTCAATATCCTCCGGAGCTCAGAGCAACACCGGTGCCTCATCAGTCAATACCGTGAAAGATTCGTAGGTAATAATAAAGCACTCTTAGGGCCACGTTATGTTGATGGATGTAGGCTGTGACCGCATATGCTGGATATGCTGCCATCAAGTGCATTTGGGTCTCAGATACCTCGCGGCAGGCCCTGCTTTTTCCGTCAGAAATCCCTATTTCCATCACGTGATAGTCTGTAGACTATCACGTGTAGACTATCCATCATTGTCTGCCATCCTGGCATCCTGGCAGACAATGATGGATCCCTCAGTTTTCGACTTCAGCCTACTTGACCTGAGAAAAGCGAAGGTCAGGTGCTTTGATTAGCCGGAAACTTCAATGTGGTTGCCACATGAGTTTTGATCTTCGTTCAGTGTCTGAAACTAAACCCTAAACCGAGTTCACCAGATGCTATAAAAAGAAATGCTGCAATAAAGAGAAATGCTCCAATTCCTGCTCTCTCATAGTCACGGAGCATGCAGAGAAGTGGATCAGAAATCAGTTTGGAGTGTCATGTAGACACTCCAAACTCAAAAGTCCACGGCTTCCCGTAACTGAATATACAGCGATTTTCATGATGAGCGTTAATTAGCCGTTTCTGGCAAACTATTGAACGGATCAACCTGAAAATTCCATAGTATGCATAATTCAATATGACGTACACGCCTAAAAGACGAAGCGGCGTTGTCGCTTCTACTAGAAAGTAGCGGCTTCTTTGACTTTTCAAATAGAACACCCCGTATATACCTTCCTTAGAAAAAGTTACAATTTGTATACATTGAGGTACTGGTCTCTAACGTACAGCAGTACACAATGATATTTTTTAATAGTGTGCTTTGAAAAAATAAATAAACCAAATATTTAACGTCAGACTTTTGTTGGTGGTTTTGACTGATTGTGATAGCTACCAATTATAATAGAATAATGTCAAGATTAGGTTTCAGTAATGAAGATTTCTTGAATTTATTACTTATTTATGGTGAGTCCAATAGAATTGCTAGTAGAACATGCAGAGTATTTCATGAAAGATATCCAAAACTTCCGAAGCCAAATAATAATGTGATAAATTGACTACTAAAAAACTGTAGGGTGAATGGAACCTTCCGTCCAAAAATCATTCGTAAGAAGACTAAATAAAGTGGGTGATGATGACAATGGTATAACAATTTTGGGTTACTTTCATGCATTTCCAAATGCTTCTCTGCACGAGGCTAAAAGGGAGATAGGTGTACCCTACGTGTAAGCATAAATGGCATCTCTATAAATTCTACTGTGTCCAACATTTGAAAGAGACTGGTTTACCTCGTAGAGTGGAGTTCTTTGAATGGTTACTTGTCAAGACTCAAGAGGATGAACATTTCCTTGATAATATCATATGGACAGATGAGGCCAAATTCACAAAAAATGGAGTTTTCAATAGACACAACAGTCATTATTGGGTGCCAGAAAATCCCCATTTTTTCATGAGATCAAAGTATCTGCATTTTTTGAAGACCCTGTATGAGGCAAATG
>WOGN01003517.1:334-15164 GCA_015342105.1 Leptinotarsa texana
ATCCCAACAATATCAAAACTTCGATACGCTGCCTCTCTAACAATATATTTTGTTTAGCAAATTGAAAAAGAACACTTTGAAGGTACCCAATTAATAAACTAAACATACATACAATTTCAATTTCACCCAGAAATGCCACAATTTGAAACTGAGTCAAGACAGTAGCTCTTATCAAAGCATTCATTTCGGTACATAAAATGTAACAACCTTTCTCTCTTTTTGAGGTACACTGGTCAACAATTGCTTGGGATAGAACTAATTTTATGTGCAAGTTTTTGGCGAAAAAATAAAATCCACAGAATGTTAATGCTACCATAAATCAATAAAATTTGTTGTGGTTCCTGGCCCGGTTGGCCTGTTCTCAAAATTTGTAAACTTTTAGAAAGTAGGTACTGGTGATCCTTAGAAGTTGTTGAGCAATGTACATCATCACCACTTATTTGTTTTTTGCAACGTTAATTCACCCGTGCATAGCCTTAGTGCTATGCACTAAGGCTATTCTAAGGCTAAGGTATTTCTAACTTTTTCAGTTTAAAAAGAGTTTTTTCTCATTTCGTAGTAAAAAATAATAAAGAGTATGGTCAGATTCCATATTTTACGAGCTTTTCAATGAGCCCATACACGACATAGGTTTGCATTCGAAAAAAATAAGTTGGGGACGGTTGTAGCTAAGGGGTTCAAAAAAAATATTTCATTGTATTGCCAAAAAATGCGTACAACGTGGAATTAACTGACGTGTTTCAGCGTTTTTTTTTCTAAAATACTGGTTAAAATGATATTAATTTTATACCGAACTTTTGCGCACCCCTGTATAGCTGAAGGAGTTCTAAGCCATTCCTCATGGAAAAACACGTGCAAATTCGAGCAAGTCTATTCTGGCGATTTTTGGACCTCAAGCCGAGTTAACACGAAAGGGACAAAGGTCCGTGCCTCGTCTCTGCCAGACGTCCGTTATGTGTCAATTGGGCCTTAGACTTTCAAAGCCCACTCCTCCACTTTTGCCGTCATACAGCCAATCAGAAGCTACCGCGCCTACAGCGGGAAATTCAAACCAGTAGATGAACAAAGAGACTTCTGGAGCAAATTCTCATGTGTTTTCTTATGGAGCTAAACTTATTGCAATTTTCATGATATCCGATCGGAACCTTGTGGAAGACCCAACTCTTGTTAGGCGTGTTTCGGAGAGTGTTACTAAAACATGTCATCTATTAGGTTGCATCGAATACATTGGTCATTAGCCTCGTGTCTTGGGCAGGCACTGTTAATAACTACCCGATTCACTAATTTTCAATACTTGTGAGGGTGGATCACCTTGTTTATGCTGAATCAATAGTGCAATCTCCATCAAATATAAGGTCTCACCCACCGACTCACTCAACCCTGATTCGTTTATTCGCCTTCAGGAAACATTGCTGAATTAAATCAAGGTTTCCCCAGCTACTTTCCTCCGATGTGGGAATCTGACAGTCTGTACCAGTCTCTTCATTCCGCTACTGTATGCCTTGACGAGCGAATGGTTGAAGCTAGATTTACATCAGATATAAGCAACAGAGCTGTATTTCAGTCTTGGAGTTATTAGTCACGATGATTCCTTCAGGTACAAAAATCCCCAAACATTCTTAAAAAGCTGACGTTTTTTTAGTGAGTCGTTCAAACCAGTTGTAGTAACCACCCCTAAGCTTCATAGAACATGCAGAACCAATTACGTAGTGGCCATTGTCAACATTAATCGGTTTATTGAGCTGATAATCTAACAAATTAACCTTCAGATCACTTAACCATTCCTCCATATTGAAAAAAAAATCGAACTGTTCACTTAACCATGTACTGAAAATATTTCAGGTTTAGCAATGTTCTCGAAGCAATTGCAAAATATAGAAAAACTTGAGGAAGAAGAAAATTCGAGGATGGCCATAACCGAGAAGCAAAGAAAGGATGCTGAATTACACTCCCTAAGTTTCGTGGAGTACCTCAATTCTAGGTACCTCTTCGATCTATTATTTGATGGCGATATTGAAGGTAAGTTACATTACGACGTAATATCATAATCATATAATCTTTAATAAATTATACAGGGTGTTTGGTAGCTGGGTGCAAACCTTAAAGGAGGTGATACAGTAGCCCATGTAGAACATACTCATACAAACATTTTTATTTTCTAGCGCGGTTTTTGATTTTTAAGGGAACTGTTACGAGTTTTAGTACAAAAACCCAAAATTGGTCAATTAAGTGCTAATAAATTCGAATCTTAAAAGAAATGTCCGGTTTTTTAATTTATTTCAGTAGTCTTATGTGTCCCCAATCGTACTAAAGTAGTTTGAAACACCATTGTGTCCGAAAATAAAAAATCTGACCTTTGATGCCAATTAAAAAAATAAATAAAATACATACAGGTGTTCAGACACCTTTAAAAAGTGCTTAGTCACTGCTCTTTCGTTTGAGGTATCATTTACCTAGCTAAGTCTTAAACTTTTTTAATTAGGGTACCTGAACCAGTTAAAGGTCGTAAATATGGATATTTGAAAAATTTAAAAAAAAAAGTAATTTAAATGAAATTCAGCTCAAAAACCTTTGAGCGAAAATCCTAAAGCAATATGCGATAAGTTTTCTCATGTATTTAATCTTGTAATTGTGTATGTGTGAAAATTTTAGTGATGAATAAAACTATTTCTATTTCCTTGTCTTAGTGTCATATAAGAATATTGTTCGACAAACAAACATTATAGAAATCCTGCTAGACTGAAAAAAAGCCTTTGAACTGAAACCCATTTGTAAATGAAAAAAACAATGAGCAATACCTTCAGATCAACGTGATTTCTGACGTCTACGCTCAATTCTGATAAGAAATTGCAGATGCATTTTTCTAAGAATTGTTAGCCAAACCTCATTCTTCAATAAACGATACGTTAAACACCTCTTACATAATGTATTATGTATAAAAATATTCTCACGTTGTCTCTGAACATAAATTACCTGTGACGGTCATTGCCAATAGGAGAGAGTGGAGGTATATTTCTTGGGAAGTCTAGATTACTCTCATATATCCGAATGACCCTCCAAAACATAAAAATAAATCAATTTTGAAGGTCATAATGTCACATATGTGTTTTAAATTGATGACCTTGCACCACTTTATGTCTCTGGAATATAGGATATCCACCAGTCCGAGATGGTGGTGAGAAAATAAACACATTTCAACATCTACAATTATCTTCCCGATAGTTTCAGAATTCTTATTATGTCCAAATTCAAAAAAACAGTAAAAAATTATCTTTTGATTTTTTGTTTTTATTCTGTCGAAGAATACGTGAATCATTTCAAATGACAATAATGTCAACATACATACTGAATTTTGTTCCTATATATTCTTGTATTTATGTTTCTCGTTTGTTTTTATAATATTTTGATTGTTGTCAAATTACTTTCATTCTATTTTTTGACTTGTTACAAACATGTTATTATGTAACGTAGTGAAATAAATTATCTCATCTTATCTTATCTTACTATCAGTATCGAATTCGTAATGGGTCTCGCCCATTTTACGGTCGCTATAATCGTTCTACCCAAAGGACTATTCGTAATATGGGGGATAAATTCAAGACCAGTGGCACAGTAAAGGGTCGACGAAACGCAAGATCTGACAAAATATCGCCGATGTCTGTGAGAGTGTGCAGCAGAATCCGAGGCAGTCGATTTCGCTTCGCTCACAAGAGCTCGGCCTCTCGCAGACCACAACTTGGCGAATTTTGCGTCGTGACTTGGACCTGCACCCGTAACTGACCCAGGAACTGAAGGACCATAAACGAAAGCGTGTGGACTCTAAGGCAGTTGGCAACTGACCCTCATTTTCAGTGACGAGGTCCATTTCGGGATGAATTGGTAGGAGAACAAACAAAATTATCGAATTTGGGACGATATCAATCCATATGAGATCCAAGAGCGTCCAATGCATCCCAAGAAAGTCACTTTTCGGTGTGGATTTTTGACTGGTGGCATCATCGGTCCATATTTCTTCGAGAACGATGTTAGCCAGGCCATCACTGTCAACGGCTAGCACTATAGGTCGATCATTACCAACTTCTTTTGGCCTGAATTGGATGATCTGGACACCAGCGACATGTGCTTCCAACAGGACATAGCTCATTCCACATTGGATATTCTGCACGCGCGATTTGAGGGCATAGTCATTACACGAGGAGACGATGTGAAGTGGCCACTGGGATCACGTGATTTGACACCGTTAGACTTTTTTCTGTGGGGTTTTCTTATGTTGCAGATATATGCGATTAAGCCACAAATCACAGCTGCCTCGGAGCCAACATAACCCATTCCATGGGTCAAATTTAACCTGATTTATGTGCCAGTCATGAAAAACTAAACGTTTCGGTTGGAAATTTGAACGATATTATATTCCACACATAATGGCATCAATAGGAATAATAAAATTTCGATGATAACTCATATACACTTTATTTTATTCAAATTTAAAGATGGGACACACTTAATAAAAGACCCTACACAACTCATGGCCACCAAGAAAAAAGGAAAAATATTATTTTTCTGATGTCTTATTGTTTCCTTATAATGTTTATTTCCGTATATACTTCCGTATAACGTTTATTTACAATTTACAATACAATAATTTGTCATTTGTCATTTGTCCTTTCCAATAATACGACAAAAGCTTAAATTACCATTCTGCAAGCATCAAATCTTCTCTAGGAAGGTCAATACTCATAAATACACACGTGGGTGAATTCAAGAAAGAATACTGTGATTCAAGCTCGCCCCTGTAACTTTTTTCACTTTCTTGGTATCACTGATCAATCAATCAATCAAATATTTATTGAATCAGTTTTCCTTCACAATCACATTAGGCAAAAAAACATAACATCATCATAAAATACTGGCTGATTCAACAGGTGAAAGAAACATAAAAAAGTCAATATAAAACATAAATAAAAAAAAGTTCAAGGAGAATCTCATCCACAGAGTGGTATGCTTTTTGCAATTGAAAAATCTTAAGTCGCCTTTTAAATATATTGATATTTGAGGATTTGATGTCCTCACGAAGCTCATTATGTAGTAAGCACATGGGGTGATTCTTTGATACTGTCAATCTACTATAACGTTGATGAAGTTGAGAGTTATTTCTGGTGAAATGTTTGTGTGTTTCGGGCTTTTGGCCCATCATCAGTATGGTGTAGCCAAGTGCTAGGATAGGCAACACTTGGTTGTCAAAAGAACTACAAATGCACGGAGCCATCAGCAGAAGCCAGGAGCTCATTTGTGATTTCAGTTAATAGATCTTGTGTTTACAAAAATACTACTAACATCACCACGGATGCAGCTATAGCTACCTGCGAAACATCCAGGTCCAGGAATTGATACAGATATAAAGATTATTGAGTGTCTTGATATGAATACAGGAGATGATTTATTAGACATAGCACTCAAAAAGTGGCAAAACATAGACAAGTGTTTATAAAATTAAAAATCGATAGGTTTCAGGTTGTAGTAAAACAACCTTTGGTTTTGGAAATACCGAATTTATCCCATACTTTGCGGACACACTGTATAATCAAGCACACTTTTGGTGTTAAGACCATCTTCTTGTGGGAAAATTCGGCAGTTCTCTTTCCCAAAAGCTAATCTCTACTAAAAAATGTTTTTCATTTTGAAATTGGTGTTGTTTATGCAGAAATGCTTTGATGTATTCAAGAAACACTCTCTCTAAACAAGACAACACGCAACGCGTGTTGCGTTATTGTCGGGAAAAGATGTTTATATTTTCATCAACCACCTTCTTACCTTTTTGACAGTTTGATTATCAATTCCAATTTTATACTACATAGATAATATATTCAAGATTATTTTTCGAATAATACAAAAGCCGACAACTTTTTTTAACCCCCCCTTCATTAAGAATTCTGATGAATCAAAAAATGTATCATATACCAAAAGTGGATAAATGTCATTATATGCTTTGTAATTACTTGAAGTCTAGTCATATACCTAGGTATTGAATTCATTTTGTGAAAAAATACTTTTCTATGGTTTGTCAACAAACTTTCCTGAATGCCTTGTTTATGGGTTACGTTACAACTTACCTGAAAACGTCAAACAATTACCCGTGTTCTTCCTCAACTTTCTCCAATTCAAAAATAGGTACTTCACCGAAACATGACCCCAATCGATGAACCCCGACCCTGAAAACGGCACATTCACTTCATGGTGATAAAATACCCTCATAAGTCATGTCCGTATTCCGAAAAAAGGGGTACCCGCAGACCAGCTGTAAATTTTTTGGGAATTTCATTTCGTCATCGATCCCGATATCAATATCGAGCTCCCCCATTACAGTGTAAATACATACACCCAACCGTACGGAAAAACCCATCAATTCATGATTGCATCTTTATAAACTGGCATCTCCCTGCGACAAACCACAGTCATGTGATTGTAACATCGTAGTTACCAGTAGATACGAATTTATCTCGAACTTTTTCAGTGTCACTCCGTATAATTGCTTGGTCGGTGTTTATCAGTTGAAAGACCCGCGAAACCGGTTGGCACGCCAAGGAACCTTTGTATATTGTTTCAAGTGGCGGAAGAAAAGCATTCAAGATTATTCAGTGTATGATTCCGACTTAGTTGTGTCTGCAAGCAGCAGTTACAAACAGGTGAGCAGTCATTTCCTGTGTTATATACTTTTTTACACCTACGTTCGTCATTTTTTTTCATTTTGGTCAGTGACAGCTAAATGGGAGGAGTATAAAACATCATGGCCCACTCGAATGTTGATAATTCTTCAAGTCAATAATTTATTGTCAATGAAATTGTGTTATTTTCTGTTGAATTCAATTGAAATTTATTAGCGCTTCACGATACAAGGACTCGTTTCATCACAATCTTGATAATAATGTATGTTTTGGTAAAATAATTTTATTCATTGGCAATGTCAAGAAATGAAAATAATGTTGCCAAATTTTAAAAATTGTTTGCTCTCGATCTCACTCTCTCTCTCTCTCTCTCTCTCTCTCTCTCTAATATTGTTTTCTTTGAATTTATTAGTTTATTTATGGCACAACGTAGGGATGCAAACATAATAAATCCAAAAAATATTTTTATTTTACAATAAAAAATTGTGAGTAAACAATATATAAACACTAAGTATATTACACTAGTAACGAATATGAGAAAATATGAAATAAAGAACATACGAAGTATAGATTATGAATAAAAATAGATTTCACATAGTTTTTAAAATTGCTCTTCGCCTTTTGCCGGCTCCATTTTCCAACAGTCTTTAACTCCTTCTCTCTCCAATAAACTGATAACCCGTAGGAGAATCCCTCAAATATACTAGCCAAGTGAACCCGCCAATTTCTGCACTTTCTAGCTTTTGTAGTTTTATGGGAACTACTGGCTCAACTTACCAACAACTTAGTTGATGATTGTTTTCCTTCTTTAGTGTAGGGCTTAGTTCTTCCAATCTCATTGTTGAAAATATTCAGGTCCCCTTTTTCCACAAATACTATGTACTGGAACAATTTGAGCAAACTGATATTATTTCTAGCTATCAGAATATTCTGTATGCAAAGGTGTGGTTATCTTGGTTTTAACTTCCCGGATTGTGGGATGACTTGTTAAAAGTCTTATCTTCTTTTTTCTGTGATCGATGCGCAAGCGAGTTTCTTATCACATATTGTATATTTGTCCATATATACTGAGTTCTGTTTCAATTATTCTCAAAACGTAGTTTCGTTCATAACTCCCAGAAAATTTTTTCCCACCCTCTCAGTAGGACGAATATGGCGACCATAAGGGCGTTGCGTGGAATATATTGCCCGAACAGAACATCCATTTTGATAAAATAATAATAATAATTTTGATGAAAAGAGGAATGAAAATTTCTATGTTTTTTACTACTTTTATTTGTAACTAACGTTACTGCAGTTTCGTCCTATATGGACATAATTTTATTAGTTTTTGAATGTTACATCCATCCACGGTGATTTGGCAAAACAAACTAAATAAATTACAACTGATTTGACAGATGTAGCTTCAACAAGATGGCCGTTATCAGTTGTCAAAGTTTGGAAGTCCCTGTTGGAAGACCCTGTATATTCTACTGTTTTCAGAACTTTACTGAATACACTAGTTCGGCACATTCCATATGCTAAACATATTTTCTGAGTCAGTTCATATTATTATTATCAGAAGTATTCAAACAACACTTAATCAGAAACTCATTATCCCTCTACAGCAAAAGACTTTTAGATAAAGTGAACTTTCCCTGTAATAGTGAAAAAACCCTAGCATTTGGCGTTTTCTAAAAAATCCAAAAAAGTACCAACAATAACTTTTATGTTAACCACAAATTATTGAATATGATAGTTGCCCTCGAAAGATGACATCTTTAATATGCCTTTGAAAAAATTGATGAAACAGCCAATGACATTTTAAAGTCATGTAACTTTGTCAACCATTCAAATTGAAATATTTTTATTTTTTCCAGAAAATGAAGTTTTACATTTCCATCCTCTTGTTGTGTTCTCTCAGCATACATTCTACCTCAACAAAGTCGATTCTTGAGCAACTAATCCCCAAAGAGAAATTAGACAACTATGGTTTAGCCATAGAAGCCATATTCAGTTTAGGAATAAGACTCCAAGCAATTATGGACGAGTCAACAAATGCGAATTTCGTCGTTTCCCCTCTCAGTACCACAGCAATCATCAGTCAGCTGATGATGGGAGCAGAAGGTAAGAAACACATATTCATTTATTCAGTGGTCAGTTATGCATACATAGTTAGTATAGCTGATGTTTACAAGAATTTGTTCGGAAAAATATTTATAGACTGATTTATGAACTGCAATCCAGACAGGTCTGGATTACATTTTTACATTTTTTCCCACTTTCCCTGGACTATGATGCCCACTTTCCCTGAACTATCCACAGAGATAAAACCCGGAAAATGCTGACATTACTTTTAATCCGAGCGTTATCTTTGTATATTGATGACCATGATTTTAATCCAAACGTTATCTGTATAATCTTGTTTGGATATAATATATCCCGTTGATTATCATTGCTTACTAATATTTTATTCCAGAGTATATCTTAGATGACAACTATTTAATTTCGCGTCTTATCTTCTGGCTCTGTAGAGTAGGGGGGGTAAGTGTAGACACACGGTACTTAGGCCACATGTGACCCATTCTACATCCTGCCGAGGAGTTGTCCTCCTAGGTCATCGTCCATTCTGTCCTTTCCAGGAAGGTGGACGAGTCACTAGGAGACATCTCCTGTACATCGGCAGGTGAAGGCCAAAACTCGCCGAACACACACTCTCTTTGGCAACCTTGAGGTGTCTCACGGCGGCCTTCATGAAGGTTTTGGAAGGTTGCGCGGCTTCTTCAACCTTCTTAGGGTTTCCTCCGTGGATGTGCTCAAGTAAGGGCGCGTTCCTACAGGGGCACCCGGTTCCTTGTCTTTATTCAAGCCGGAGCTCTTGGCGCCCGCCGCAAGAAGTGCCCTTGCTGTTGGAGGTGGAGTGGGGGAGATGGAGGGTGCACTTATAGTTGCTGCCACTCCTGCCTCTATCGCTCTCTTTCTCCTTTTGGCCACGGCGCCGCAAATGGGCTTACGCCTTGGCCTTTGTGTTATATCCCGAGGTGATCTGCCATGTCCAGTCTCATTCCCAGCCACCGGCATAGATTGAGGTGAGCATTTCTGTCCAGCCTAGGGATTGTTTTTTTTTTCATTCATGTGTGTTTCCACGAGGAGCAGGAGAAGAGTTTGTCACTCTTGCATTACAATGAGGTACCACTCGGTTCCCAAAAGGGATCGTTCGTAACCGTATATCATCCTGCGGCCACTCAGCTGTCGGCACGATTCCTTACACTCTTACACCTTAGCTTGGGTAGGGTGGTCCACGGTGGCATATTTCGCAAAGGCTTTTGGGGAGTTTTGGTTCCCCTTATCCTACTTATTTCTTCCACTGACCAGGAGTCTGGCGACCCTGTTTTATAGTAGTTCAGTTTCACTTCAGTTGCGACACGGTTATAAAGCTGTTCATTTAATAAAACAACACAACTGCTTGAGGTCCAACGTAAGTGCCAGAGGCCAGAACCAGGCAACGTCGCTGATGATTATGTAAATTGCAAAATTGTCAGTCTAATGTGAATCAAAGAAAATAATGTGAAGTAGATATTTGAATAGAAGATATTTTATCACATATTTTGTATAATTAATTCAATCTGAAACTGATTTGTTTGTATGCGTACACGAGTCATAAACTGCACTTTATGTACCTGGAAACAAAGCTCACTTTGCTCAAAAAGCATTGCTCATCTACTAATTAAAAACTAGTTACAAACGAAATCGCCAAGTCACATCAGAGTGATTAATTCGAAAATAAACGATTACTAGATAATAATCAACAATAGACAAGATTAACGGTTAATTTGTTTTTCAGGTGTGTTTCAAGACCAACTCTACAAGCTACTTTCTCTCCCGAAACCGGACCATTCGTACACGGTGAACAACTATGGTAAAAACGGTAATGAAACCAGACTCTTACCGTACGGCAATTTCCATTTACAACTTTCCGCATTGCTCAAGACTTTGCAAAGGAGAAAACCAGGAGAGAAATTCGATCTCAATCTGAGCAATGCCCTTTTCTACAACCAGGACATCGAATTGAAAAACGACTTCATGAAGTACCTGTACAAGTTGTATGATACAGAAATCAAGGCGCTAAACTTCTACAAGGATACCTCAAGGTAAATATCTATAAATGTGGTTACTGTTCTGCATATCGAATGTGTGCTTTATTAGCAACCGAACTCAAAGCGCAGATAGTCATAAATGTGCCTAATTGTAGACTCAAACACCAAAAGCTACCTCCATAATCCTAAACATCGAAGGAAGGTTAGAGGTTTGTTTCTGTTGTATAGGTAGGTAGGTCCAAAGCGAGTGAGTCTATTCGACTATGTTCTGCATCCCGCAAGGGTTAATAGTAGCCTACACCTATTCAAATTTGACCAAATAAATCTAGCTTCTTCAAGAAGCCGATTACTTCATTTGGTAAGTGATCTTTTGGGTCAGCCTGCAAGATTGGTACTCTACCAAACGCTGGTCATGAATTTCCTGGTGAAGAATAATCAACTCCGGACTCGACAGACTGGTACATTTTCCTCAATCTATTGAGGACTTGATCGGAGGTCAGCCTACGACTACCTTCACCAGGTAGGTAAACTACGAATGTGTAACTGCAGGCTACTCTCTTCAAACTTTTTCCTGGTTCTTTCAGGTAATCTGTAGTCATCCGGGCTAGTATTTGCAGCTCTGGAAACGTATCTGCAATCCATCTTCTGGAAAATGCTCTAAATCAGTCATAATAGATACTGAATAGGTTTCAGTTAACTAGTCAATGACCTCAGAAAGCTTCCCCTATGGAAGCATATCTGTAAGTCAGCTAGATCTGGTGATACATAGATTGCGGGGTTTTTTGTCTATGGTTTGGATAAATCATCGGTAGAGCTCAAAAATTTGGTGCAAGGCAGATTCAGATGATATTCTACTCTTCCTGGCTGCACCTACTGCACCAACTTGCTTCTCATTCGGTGTTATAGAGATAACAGTTCAGGTAGTTCAGTCGACATTCATTTCCTCTGTAGACTCAGTGCCAGTTACTTCACCTGGTGTACAGATACTTTCACAGAAGTGTTCTACTGGCCACGACAGGTGTAACTGTGTCGACTCTTTAGCCAAGGAAGCGGCTGGACTAAGAACTTTAGTATCCAGTGGCACCTACGGTCTGATGTCTTCGACAATTGCGGCACTAGCCAAACGGTACACCCATGCTCAATCCCTGGAGAGATGGGATGGAATCAAAGGATGCAGGGTGCCAGGATCACCCTGGGCGACCTTGGGAAGCTGGCGCCGAAGAAATATCTGGCGATGACTAGGAAAAATCTAAGCTTAACAGTAGGATTTCTGACTGGCCACTGTTAACTAAGGAAACACCTCCATAATATGAGACTAGTGGACAAACCTCTATACAGGATGTTTGACCAGGAAGATGAAACTGTCAGGCATGTCCTATGCGGGTGTCCAGAGTTATCATCAATAAGAGAGTGTGTGTTCGGCGAGTCTTGGCCTACACCTGCCGATATAAAGGAGATGTCACCTACTGGCCTGTCCACCTTCCTGGAAAGGATAGGATGGACGATGACCCATTGGACATCCTCCCTCCTCGGTAGGATGTACAATGGGCCACATGTGTGCTGTGGTGCTACACTCACTCTCCCTACTCTACAGATGCAGATTCGAGGTTAAACTCGATACACCTCGAAGTACTCTTTTAGGAACCGTTTCACTCGGAGAACGGAAATCCTTGTGAAATAAAATTTCAGATGCTCTCAGAGGCATCGAAGATCTCCATAAAGAAATCTCGTTTCGATACGGAATAGTCTCATTTGATGAAATATCTCCAATGGTGTCTAAAAAGTATTTACGAATATTATTTTCCTCATATAAAGTGAACAAGCAGGTTCATTCTGTACATTGTTTTAAGTTAAATAAACATCGTCGTCTTTGTGTGGTCACTGTTTTTGGTATTTGTCATTATAGTCCTAAAAAAATACCGTCAATTTAAGTAATAAAAGAAACTATTGCCATTTGAAAGTAAGTTTTTATATTTCATTTCAAATGATTTCATTGAGTTGTTTTTTGCTTCAGCTTGATCAACTCCTGGGCTTCGGACCACACCAACGGTCTCATCAAATCGGTCCTCAGCAGTGCCCCACCACCCAGTACTACCTCCATGTTTCTCAATTCCATTTACTTCCGCGCCGACTGGGAAACTCCCTTCTCCGATCTTCTGAACACTCGTGGCAAGTTTCACACCGATGAAAACTCCACTGTGGATGTAGACTATATGATGGGAAATATCCCTCTAATTCCTTACACCGCCACCAAAGACTACAAAATGATCTGTCTGCCGTATAAAAATAGAGAACTAGGGATGTACTTATTTTTTCCGAACCCAGATAATGAGAACAACTACAACATCAGAGCCTTCACCGAGAAGCTGAATCCACAAGAGATTTTCTCAGCGATCGCAAAAGCCAAGCTGCACGACGTGATCGTGAAAATACCCAAACTGTCACTTACCAACAGGGTGAACATCCTAAAACCGCTCCAGAAGTACACCGAATACAAAAAAGTCACCATAGAATCCAGAAGAGGAAACGGTAATGCTATCGACGATATACTACACAAAGTTAACGATTTCAAAAACTTTTCCACGTCAGTAGTGCATGATATCATGTTAACAGGCGCTGCTAAGGGCGTAGACCTCAGAGTTTCCGATATAGTCCAACAGATGGTGTTCTCGATAAACGAAAAGGGAACAGAAGCAGCTGCCATATCGCTTGGCATTACTGATTATATGGGTGGTGCTAAAGTTATGGTTTTGAACAGGCCGTTTGTTTTTTTCATAAGGCACGAAGAGACCGACGCTCTGATCTTCTGGGGAACTATTGCGGATCCTTCGAGGAACTGATAGTTCATATTCTTTTTAATTTGTTGAACATTGTGATTTTTGAATGAAATACCCGCTATTTTCATTCGAGAATGTGACTGATACTCATACAATTGTTTCAAGTTGTTTTTATTATTTATACTAGTTTAAGTGACTTTTTTGTTATGAATATAATTATTTTTATAATGTTGACTATTGGTCCATCTTTACTGACTCAGTATTTCCCATTTCATATCATCATTCCATTTTGTAACAGTTCTAGTCGTCCCAGTATGTGGAGTGTAAGAAATCGGAAATGTTGTCTCTATACTTGTATCAAATTGTTCAGCTGTCACGATTCTATAATGTTCATCAATATGTACTTTTGAAATATATTTGGCTATAACTGTATCTTTAATTACACTGAAAAGTACACCTCAAACTAATCCAATCAACACAGACACATATTCATCTAGAAGAATCAAATGTTTCATTGAAAACTTTTTCGTCGAACTGATATTTGATTTACTGGAAATGAATCTGTTATCATTGAGTTCATCAATCTGTCGGAAGCTTATTATACTATAGATTAGTTACTGCAGTATAGCGCGGAATAAATAAAATATGGATTTATTGAAAATCTCACAAATCGAATGAAGCGATGAAACCCTCAAGGCTACAAGATCATTTGAATAAAATGCATTCAGATAAAAAAGACAAAAGTGTGACTTATTTTCAAGAACTGGAAAAGAAACTCAGTTCAGCCAACTATGTCAAAACTTTTTTCAGCGGCTTCTAAGCAAGACGACGAGGGACTCCGAGCTTCCTACAATGTCTCCTTGCTAATTGTTCAAACAGGGAAACCTCACACTATTGGAGAGGATTTAATTTTACAGGCAATAAAAGAAGTAATAACTACTGTGCTCCATAAACCAGCAGCAGTAATCCGAAAAATTTCTTTGAGTAATAGTGCGTGCAAAGACGAATTGATGAGATGGCTGAAAACATTGATGAGTCATTGTGCAATCATCTGAAGACTTCTAAATTCTCAATTCAGTTAGATGAGTCCACTTTACCAACCAATGAATCATTGTTGTTGTCATACGAGAGATTTATTAAAAATGAGAAAATATATCAATAGCAGGGGAGCCCACGATGCAAAATGGGGATTTACTCAGCGTCATAGAGACCTATTAGGTTGCAAAGCTTAGATGATAAGAAGAAAAAATCTTATATAATATATACCTATTCATCGGTGGGGGAAGCTGCTATAAATTATTAAATATGTAAAAAA
>WOGN01003518.1:0-10420 GCA_015342105.1 Leptinotarsa texana
TTTATTTTTAACAAAAATGGTGTGACAGTTCACCATATGGTATACAGCTTACGAATCGCATGCAAGCATTTTGTATACCTTGTAACTTCTGCTTGTTACATTGCGGCAAAAAATTGTAATACCCCGAACAACAATACTCGATATGGGGATAAATAAGGGTTTTCACTAATATAACTAACTATTTATGATATTAACTACACAATTTTCACAAACATCCCTACCAAGGAAGCTACGCTGTTAGCGAAAGGTCCCTAGAGATAAAATTGTTTGTGAAAATTATGTCATTATCATCATGGATAGTGTTATATTTCAGTTTTTATATCATATGTCAGAAACTCATGGAGATGGACGTTTAGATGCCACCTTTTTACAGCCCTGAAACAATTTGAAAGGTGTTCTGAAAGTTTTTTGAAAATAATTTTTTTTAAAGTTAATAAAAAAATTATACTGGTACAGATTATGCAGATTACTGATTGCATAAATAGTAAGTTACTGTGGACGACGAACAGTCAGCAAATTATGATTTTTTTCTTTAATATTTGAAATTCTATTGAAAAAATTCTTGAATAATAAATAATTATCCGATGTAAAGAGAGCCCAGGCATCAGTTTTCACAGAGAAAATGAATGTTGTACCCCCTTCAGAGTAGTAGTCAGATAAAGCCGATTTTGGAACCTCCCCCACCACTTTCAACTTCGAAACGACCTTTACATATGTCGCAAGGCGACTTTGAGAGAGTGTTTTGAGTTTTACGTTGAAAGACCCTGACCTACGTCACACGACGCAGGCAAGGTGACTTTGAGGTGGTCTTTTGGATTTGACCTTGAATCACCTTCATTCACTTCCAATTTTTTGGACAAGTTGACTTTGTGACCACGAATAGATTCGAGCCAGTTACGCGGCCATCCGGCTATCCTATATGACACAGCGTAGCAAAGGTGACTTAGAGGGAGTGTTTGACCTTGAACGACCTTGACCAACGTCACAAGACGAAGATACGATGAATTTAGAGTTGTGTTATGGTTTTTATATCCAACCACCTTGATTCACACCCCATTTCATGCAGCTATCTTGGAGTTTTAAGGAATCGACTTTGAAAGAAGTAACTTTCGAAACTTGATGAAGTTAAAATTGAACCTTCTTTGGAATATTGCTTACGTATATGGAGCTCCGCTGCTAACCAGTGGATGAGGCTAGTAGAGTCTCTCCAGAAAAGAGCCATCTGCATGAATGAATCCCCAAACGTCAAATGCAACCTTGATAGCATCAAACATCATTAAAACGTTAGGGCTTCGCGATATATTTCTGTATTTTGCCTGGATCACAGGCAAAATACAGATGACCATCGCTTAAAAGTTCAACTCAACACACTTTGAATGTTACTTTTGTAAAACACTTCAATTTGAAGAACGGCATTTTCTTGAAATGGACTTGCTGTCATGGTATTTCCAAGAAAATATCAGAACCGCAGATTCTGCAATATTTGTATCAGAGCTAGTTTTCGGCTTTGCTGGTCTAAGACGATGCCTTGTCGCCTTTGATGGTACCTACCGGAAGTGTAGACGAAACGTCAGGTATAAAATACTATCTTGCAGACAACGTTTAAGGAACCTTTCGGTCGTGGAAGTTTATATTCTTCTCATTAGGTATTAACCATCATCTCATGCATGAGGATTTCTGAAAGCTCAAAAAATATTGTTGAATTTTGTTATTTCACACCACCCAAGTGCAAACAGTTGCGGTTTTCTTAATTTAGCAAACTCGTATCTTTCTCACTTTCCGATTTTCCCTGGCCACCCTTATCTTGAATACGTTTTTACACATTTTCTTCATTTTCAGTTTCTCGAAAACAATTCAGCCTGTCAAACTACCCAAAAACAACGAGTGTCCACTGGGAGGAATGAAAGGATTTGTATCAGGATGGGGTAGTATCTCATCTATTTATACGTACATCCCTGATACTCTTCGAGCAGTTGAAGTACCAATACTCCCACATCGGTGGTGTCAGGCAAGCTATAGAAATGTTCAAATTACTCCACGGATGTTCTGTGCTGGATACAGAGAAGGAGGAAGAGATTCTTGTCAGGTAGGTTTTTGGTTAATGATTGATTAGGTTTTATGAATATCAATAGGAGTTTGTTGCATATATGCAACATTTGTTTAGTCAAATTGTTAAAAAAATATTTTGAATTTTCCTTATTTGAACTAAAATGCTTCTCAAATAATGTCTACCATTTCTGGAATAGAAAAACACTTGATTTTCATATCACAACGCACAATTGTGTATATAATGTACGTGGGTCGTTCAAAAAATTCAACTTTCGTGGGCTACATGCATTCCATTAGTGAATGACGTCAATGGCGATCGACATCGAAACCAAAGTCTAATCGTCCCATTGGAAGATACCAGAGGAGCCACGACCAAAAAAGGATCAAAAAGTTCGATCAAATGTCAGGGTTTTGCTCACTGTTTTCTTCGATGACCGTGGCGTAGTACAACAGGAATTCTTGCCACATGTTAGTCCTCACTTGTTCGTAATTTTTTGACCAAAAACAACGTAACAACATCGTCATCATGCATCAGCCATTGTGTTCAACAGATTCACCCCTGTTCCTTTTTTTTGTTCCCAAGATTGAAGAGAACCATGACAGTATGGCTTTTTGCGACAATTGAGGGGAAGAGAAACTGAATCACTGAGAGATCCCAAGGACATACCATTTTATCTGAAGGGAAATACTTTGAAGAGGACAAAATAGGAACTGATGAATGAATAAATATTTCTTGAGAAAAATTAAAATTCACAACATTTTTGGAACAGAGTAGTACATAGCAGAGATGAAAGAGACCATTAGGATATCCATAAGTGATTGAAAACAGTGCATCAAAATAAATGAAACGCTTACTGTACCATAGAATATGGAGTCCCCCAAGAAACAGAATTGGGGCCTCTCTTATTTAATATCTACTTGAATGATTTGTTTAGGGTCAATTCAGTTTCGCTGATGACACAGCCGAACTATATCGCGCTGATACTTGAAAAGAATTGAAGAACAAGATTGAGATAGATTCCATAAAAATTGACAGTTGGTTTAAAAGCAGGTTGCTGACAATCAATACAAAAAAACTCACTTTGCACCTTTCATTCATTTCAGCAACAACTTGCCAAATTATACTTAGTTGGAAATCCATAATGACAATGACACAAGGACTATAAATATTAAAGAACATATAAAATATTTTGGCAAAATGAAAGATAAAAATGTAAGATGGAATTAGAACGGAGAATATGTTGCGAGTGAAATAAGGTTTCTACTGAACAAATTGGTTTTTCAAAAAGATTTCTGACATAGCACAGCTACGAACATTATATTTCAGCCTAGGACTTTCCCAAATCAACTATGGAATAATTGTGTGGTGGGGTGTTACTGATAATCGTCTCATGTATCAATGTCACTGAAAAACATTTCTCATTAAAATTATTTTTAATAGAGATTATACATATCCGTCTGAAACACTTTTTATAGAATCTACATTTTTTACATGTAGACATCTATATTTTCTAAGTCTTGCAATGCATCATAGAAGATATGAAACCAAATCATTGTCTTTGGATTACTGGATTACTTGCACAATACCAGATTCAAGCAAAAAACCTCAAGGATTTCTAAAGTGAGCACATCTCGAAGCCACATATTTCTCACATACTTGTGCCCTATCGTCTATGCAGAAGTTCCATTTGAAGTAAAGTATATTACAAGTGATAACAGATTAAAAAAAAATAGGTAAGATAAATGAAATATTGGAACGAAAAAAATGAAGTAGTGATACAAAAAGAAAAAGCACATGTTCCCAAAAAAAATGCAAATATTTACGAGTATAGATGAAAATAATTTCACAATTCATAATCTACACCAGCTTTATACGTATATTTGCAATTTTATTCACATGTTTTAATTTACATATGTCATTATTGTTCACCATAATCGGTACTGTTGTAATCTTTCTGAACAAGGACTTATAGAATACACATCAACTCTACAAAAGTGCAGTCATCAAGGACCATATTAAAAACAGAACATTGAATGAAATATATGACATATGACTTTCAATTACTCTACATTTATAGTGTATGAATGATAAATGTTATGACTGATAGTTTAGTTTGTATTGTTGTTTGATCACTGATTCATGTTCATGATATTTCTATTTGTTTCATTTCAATTGACATCATACACAAAATATCTTAACTAAGTATTGTTTCAGTTTTTTTGTCATACACAAGCTCAATAAGCTTCAGTGGCTTGTCATGTTTATTTCTGCATTTTTTCTTGTTTATATGTATATGTATTCAATCTTATGAAATGAACATTATTATTATTTTTATAACTGCAGATGGAGGTTTACTTGAGTATTATAGAACAAAGTATAAACATCTCCATGTATCATGAAAACTTTGATTCTACTGATTTCTGTTACATATTTGGTATATTTGGTTTGGTATATTTCGTAAACACATGCTTTCAGTAAACTGTGCTTAACAAATAAAACTATCAAGTTGGAATTGGATCACTATGACATCTTCAATTTTCCCTGCCCAATCATTATTGAATGATCATTATTGAATGATTGGGCAGGGTCTTATTGTAGTATCAAGAATGAAAACAACCCCAGTCAAGGGTACAATAAGGGGTACTTCGT
Source organism: Leptinotarsa texana (assembly GCA_015342105.1). Classification (NCBI taxonomy): domain Eukaryota; kingdom Metazoa; phylum Arthropoda; class Insecta; order Coleoptera; family Chrysomelidae; genus Leptinotarsa; species Leptinotarsa texana. The sequence goes on from WOGN01003518.1 coordinate 4,700, forward strand.
TCGAATTTATGATATTACGGTAAGCAGGTCTTGAGAATAAAATGCGGGAGGCATGCTCATTAGAAAGATTTCTTTAGAGATAGCGTACAAATGGCGCACACTTTAATTTTCCTAAAAAAATATTCTAGAGGATCATCAGAAATTTGGCTACAGATGTGACTTTTTTCAGGGTGATTCCGGAGGACCTTTCGTGTCAAATGGCACCCTTTTTGGATTGGTTTCGTGGGGTTTCAACTGTGCCGAGCCTGGTTATCCTGGAGTTTACACGAACATAGCAAGTCTTCGGAAATTCATAAAAAATTATACGGGTGTTTGACATGTCGTTTCATTTCATTTCTGAACACAATTTGCTAACTTTTGTCCACTGCAATGAATCATGATCGTTGAATCACGATTCAATTCTTCTGTTTGTGTCCACAATGAGGTGATCAAGCACCATCGAAAAAAAACACTCAACAACTGAAAGTGAGGTTCGTCATGGTCAACAGAAACTCTTAATACGGTTTGCTAACCGTCGTTGGTTTGTTATATTGGATTAACCCGTAAATGGTTAACAATCTACAGAACAATACAAACAACAATAAAATAACACACATTCAAGGTTTTACGTACTCATCATTTATTAATAACTAGTTGTTGCCAGGTGGCAAAAAGTGTGCGATTATTGAATGAACAGGAAGCTGGATAGAAAGGTGTACGATTGAGTGGCTACCACCAGACACATTACAAGATCTGCAGGTCTCGAGTGCTCAAGAATATGCGACAAGCTGAATAGGAAGGGAGAAATTGGGTGGCTTCCTCGGTTACCCGATTTGAATCCACTTCCTGGATGCTTTTTATTTGAGAAAGTAGCATCGTTTTCGTCATTTTGAACACGAAAATCTTGCTAGGTACGGTTTTGATGAATGCAGTTGATCGCTTAATCATTACCATAGTACCGAAATGAGGACTGACAACTATTTGACATGGAAATAGTTGACAGTTTAATTTTGCATGGTTTATGTTCGTGATTATCGCAGTAAACTATGGAAGGCAGTAGCGATTGTTAGTTTGAAAATGTACCTTATGAAAATTATAAAATTTGATGATATACGAAAAACATGTCAGATTTGACAAGTGTAAAGTGTCCCTTGATAAAAATAAAAAGGCTGTTTTCTGAAGCAAAAAATCCACTAATAAAAAAACTTGAATATGTCGTGGACTTTTTATGGAACTGTATATGATACTTTTCATCATGAATTGAGTAAAATAATTGATATTTTGGATAAAGCATTTCTGTACTGACAGTTTCTATCACAAATAGGTCACAGAAACAGGTCATGAAAAGAAAAAAATCACACCTTGTTTCAGTGTTTCACAGTTTTTTGTAATTCAAATAATTAACATAGGCAATTAACATACGCAAAGTAAATACAAATGTAGGTATAAAAAAGGACCAAACAACAAATTGTATCTCTTCAAATGTGATACTTGTAAAATAAGCAATTTGACCCATTTTCTTCCCAATTCATAAATCCATAGGCTTCTCGCCGGTAGAAAAGTAATACTTCATGGCAAATCAAAAAATTTTAGGTCATTCGAAAATAGATGTTAAATCATCTTCAAAATAACTTCTGAAGTAAATGCCCAACCACCATGTTCTGAATGTTAATTTATTTGATTCACTTGAGAGGTGATGATTATAAATTCTATGAAAATAATCTTTAAACATTATTAAAAGCTTCGGGAAGTGAACAAGTATTTTCGATCTATAGGGTTTCATTTCAACTGACAGAGGTTTGGAAGTCTGTGTTTCAGTTTTCGAAACTTCCACGAGGATGAAAGCAGACTGACTCCAAACATACCACTTCTGTGTATTTTCAACTAACCAACTGTTGAAAGTGGATGTTAAACTGATTCGATCTATACGATGCATTTTTTCGAAATGATCTTCTAAACCAAAAAGTTTTGAAAGGTGATCACAGGACGGTACAGGGCATTGCTGCAGTGGTTGATGAGGACACTCGATTTCATGTGATAATATATTCTCGAAGTAATGACTTTCGGCACAACCCCAAGAATTCCATATACATGAATAAGTAATCGGATTAACTGACGAAACTCTAAAAAGTGTTTCATGAAGTTTATATTTCGATTTTATGTCATTTCCATATATCATACACATTTCACATACTGGTTGGTACTCATTCAATTTAACCTCAGAATATATTTTAGATACTGAAACAGGCAATTTGCACTTGAAACAATATGGGATGATTTCACAATCACGACTGATGACTAGCATAGTTGAATGTTTATTCAGTCGAAGCCCTGAGTCTCTGTGGAAACTTGGACTAAGTGAGATCTTTCTTGGTAAAAGAACTTCTTTTTTTGGATCCAGCAGATAATAGTTTGACAACGGAACAAAGTCGGTATTCTCCTTAATAAACAATTCAAAATCAATATGTACTGAATCAACATTTGGCTTCATCAGCAGACATCCTTCAGCACTTTCCCATTCATAGAAATCAGATGCCTTTTTTGTATCCGATTTTACTGAATGACCCCCATATTCAACAGTAAATGTTTGCTTTATTTTTTCAAACATAATTTTTTTTCTGCCCAAGTATATTATGTTCAAACTGATTGTATCCACAGTAGTGACTTTACAGTCGATAAAAAACAAGTTATCCTTCATTCTGTGAAGAAATACTTTTCTGCAAGGGGTGGTGATAACCAACTCAAACGAAGGCGTTCTTAAAAAATATCCTGCGTGTTCGTCATTGAAGTGTTTGATGAGCAAATATGTAGGAATTTCAATTGGTTCCGGACACACGTGGCACACATATTTCTTACTGCAGCAGCTAGATTCATGACCTTCAACTTGAGTGGAACCCAGCAATTGTCTACAACCATCTAATCGATTCACGCACTTGAACAGTCCGTTTTCCATAAACCACCTGTACTGAGAAATTATTCCTTTGTCATCCTCTTCAAAACATCGTCCACATTTAATTTTTTTATTGGAGTACACTTTCACTGGCCCTACTGAAAGGAACTTGTAGCAGTAATCACAGTAGAGAGTGTCTTCAACTTCGTCAGGTATGATGTACATTTTCCTTTCCAAATACAGAAGCAACCACACCTATGAATTCAAAACGATTCTGTTTTAATGGTTATCGATGTCCAGACAAAGTTGAACTGAGTAATCAATCCACTCGTGGATATATGCACAATCTCATATCTCTCGAACAAAAATAGATTTGATGTATTAGTTCAATTTTCAACCATACATGGCAAAAAATGAAGATAATGTGAAGATAATATGTATGATAAGCAAGGATCAGTTTTGCCGAACCTATCGTAATATTGAAGGGTTCACAAACAGAATATGCCCTCTTTCCCTGCGAAGCCGGGGCAGCACAATTATTGACTGAAAAGTCAAAGTCCAGGTACGAAAACGTTTATAATTTGTCTCGAAATGGATGGATATAAAAAAAAAGCAAAACTATTACTTGAGATGTAATCCTTCACTTTGTGTAGCATGTACTGCATGTACCATTTTATGGAAAGGAAATGTGTAAACATAGCCACTTTCCTAAAGGTTATCGCATTCCTTACAAGGAAGAATGTTGGTTGTAGAGTACCTAAAGAATCGAAAAATGTATTAGGGAAGCAAATAAAGGAATATATCCAATGCTAGAGGTATTAATCATATAACGATTGTTATAATTGGGCTATTTTATAGGCAATATTTATCTTTACGGTCATCCTGAACTCCACATAACAGATTATTCGTAGATTACAGAAAAGTGGATTGTTCCGTTTACGTCGTGGTATCCACACTTTTGATGGTCTCGAATTGACCATCTCAGAATTTTCAAATTCACCCAATCCTAAAATTTACACAGGCTATAGCATTCGTCAAACTTCAGCGATGTTAATTACTGATAATGGTGGAAGTATCACAAATTTGAAGTGCCACGGTGGCTGATAGTTTACTAATGTGGCAGAAGGAAATGTACACAATTTAATAACAGATTGAATTAAAATTGCCAAGACCATTGAAAATCATCAGATGAAAACAATCAAGCGATTGTTCAGACTTCAACAGAAGGCATTTGAATATACCAAGCAATTCAAACGAATCAAATCTCTTAATAATTAGCATATGCTGGAATTTTCATATGAATTTTAATATGAATGAGAATAAGAATGTTTCTGTTAGTATCTATCTTCTGTTCGAATTTCAATATTTGATACAAATAAGCAATGAAATGGTTGAAATTTGTTCTACAAACAAACATAACAAAAAATGTATCTCATTGATTTGTTATTTTATAAAATTGCCGTATCGTTCGGAAACAGTTTTTTGACTAGCAAGGGTTCGTCCTAAAATTTCGTCTATTGGTCCAAAAAATTGTATTTTTCGTTGAAACGGTTGTAAATTACTCTAGTAAATAACAGTAAATCTCTTTACCATTTGATCATTTAGACTGTAAACTATTCTTCCTAAATTCTTGCTGAATTTCATCCTGGCGAATTCAATTCAATCAATAACTCAAAAAATACGCAGAGAAGCAATCAAATTTCTGAAAATGATGATTGTTTGGAGTGTGGGTTTTACAAAATTATTTCAAACACTATGATTCCATAAATAACAGCTGCCAATTACTAACATAAGTGGTTTTTAATTATGCTTCACGGTCAGATTCGGATTATTATCAGTCTATGGCGTAGCCTATTTCTAACTCGTTGGAATTGATTGATGGCTTATCAATAGAACTATGATAAGTACGGCTATAATTCCCATTATCTCACCTTGATGTAGTCTTCTGCAATAAAAGTAGTATGCATACTAATTTGAAATATAATAATAATAATAAATTAATTTATTTACAGCAGAAATAATATGATACAACAGAGTTCATTCTTTCTCTTGCACCTTACAAAAAAAAAGATGAAAAAGATGTAAAACAAAAAAAATATATAAGTAGAATTACACGAAAGAAAAATACTCTGGAAACAACTACTTTTCTATTAATATTGAATTATACGAAATATAATTCTCTTCAGTTGGTATTTCAAACAATCAGATATTATTCGCAGGATTGCTACACGATGTAGCATATGAAAGAAGAACAAGGAACACTGTCATCCCAAATGGCAGACATCCGATGTTTCGTAATAAAACACTTCCTTATTGCATCTTCAGCACCGATGTGGATTACATTATATGAAGCACATTCATTCGCTTATTTGATATAATCCCAGCCATAGGAATTTCCCTTGATTCGAAAGTGTTCAATTTTAGGAGGAAATAATTTTTGGATAGGAAAGTTTTCCCCTTTCAAATATTTTCTTCAATCAAAATTTGTAAATCTTCCAAAGAAAGGATGGGAGATTTCAATAATTTTTATAGTTTTCTCGAAAACATTTTTCTTCCGTGTATTTCAATGTTTATATGAAAGTAGTTGTTTCGAGAGGGCTTTTTCTGTCGATTTGTTTCTTTGTATGAACTACACATCATTTTGAAATTCATCGTTTTCTTCTTTTTTTTTATAAAATTCCAACATATTTTTGTATGAAGTAGAAAACCTAAACCTTCCTTTCCCATCAAGTTGTTGTTCATAACTGACTGAAGTATTTTCAAGAGATATTTATTTATTTATTCAGTATAAACGGGAAACCCCTGTTTTACAATGATTGAATACAAAATTATATAATTAGTACCCTACACAG
>WOGN01003519.1:0-15163 GCA_015342105.1 Leptinotarsa texana
TCACAGTGCAGATATGGGGAGTCCTGCAGGTATCGACACACGCCAAGGATGACATTTCGGGGCGAAACGTCTTTAAGAAGGGGGCAATGTAATGAATTCGAAGCCGGCCCTGACCGAGCGAGCATGACTCATCGGGAATGTACTCGATACGCCTACTCAAATAATCTAGGCCAGCGCCAAAATCCGTAGAAACATCCGGACAATTCTTTGACCCTATAAAAAAAGGCCGTCCCCTAGCCGACAGTCAGTCTGTACTTAGAAAGCGAGCTGTTAACTAATTGTGAATATAAATTGACATGTGTAAATAAATTAGTGAAGTATTGTAAAAATAAATTAGTTTAAGACAGTTAGTTCGTTAATTCGTTACAATATTTATTCACAACTTATCCTAATTTCATGAGTTACATTATTTTTAATGAACCTTTTTAAATATTTATATATTGTTCACTATGAATAAACCGTATATTATTATATTATTATTAAGTAGCTACGGTTTGATGAATTTGAGTTGAACTTTGGAATCAGTTGAACACTCTCGTGAAAATATTTTTGATAAAAAGTTGCTTGTAAATTTGGGTTCCTCAATCCGGAAAACAGGTTTTTTCCAAATTACGCCAGCAGTCTCCAGATATTGATGAAGACGGAACTCTATTCATTAGAACAATATCCAAAGCAATACTTGTATCGTCTATTTGATCTACTTGATTCTTTTGATCACAAAACTTGGACTGAATATTCGCTCCCATTCAAAACCAGACTATTTTCAAATTGTCTTTCTGAGACTATGTTGTTTACCTGAAAGATTATTGTTATCATTTTCATCAACTTTATCATATGTAGTCGTCAACAACAAAACATCAGAGCCAACAACTCATTTTCTGTTTAATATCAAACATGTTTACATCATACTTTAGAAACTCAACCACCGTTTAAGGAATCTCTGCAGGTTCTCTAGTCTCGGAGTTTTGATTTTATAACATGTAAGTTAGTAAGTATTAACATTGAGTCGAGTTGTGAAGCAGGGGAGTTGAAATATTCTGCCTTTAACAAGCAAATTATATGAGATGACGTGTCGGGCATATATGTAACTGTCTGTTCAAAATAAAGTGAAAATTATCTCTACATAAATATGGTACTCGAAACAAATTCAATATGAAATCATTATTAAAAATTCTGTAAGGTTCTTTACTTATTATAGTTCAATATATGGGATTTTTTGAAAGTGGTATCATAAACTTTGGTCGTTGCGATTTAGCCAAGAACAATTGAGAGCCATAATATTTGAAATCATCGTTAGGAACCAAGTCCTTGTGTGTTATTTTAAATAGAATACAATGTTATTCTTCAATACAATGTTATTCTACAATTCACCAAAAACGCGTTAAGCTACGCTGTAACTTCCTGAGTCAAATTAGTGAACAATAAACTAGTTCGACTGAAAAAACCAGTGATAGTAGATAGTGTCATTAATTTTCCTGAAGTAATGGATCAGTATTATTTAGTGACATTATTGAAATCAATAAAAATTACTGGACCGAAATATTCCAGAAAATATAGTTGAAACAGATAAAAATTGAGCAAAATTGCATTGATATTTAACGGATTTTACGAAATGATTTGCAAATGTCATGATGTTATAATTAGAGATTTCATGACTCTATTACATTTGTACATACCCATCTAATTGAATATGGTGAAATTTGTTATGGTTATGTAGTATGTGATGCTGTGTTTTATGAAAACATTAAAGTGAACACATTGAATTTTCTGAAAATGGTTCATATAAACATAACTCGGGAAATGCATTGTTTCCAGGATACAAGGTGTTCAATATTTTTGGAAAAATTATTCTCCATATCATCATTGTGAATTTTTGTTATCACAACAATAAATGTAATTCGACATTGGCACACAACTACATTTTGCTGTATTGATGCATAGCACGCTAGCTTTTTTCCGCTATCAGTTTGTATTTTCTATCTATAAAATGAAGTAAGCTACAAAAGCAAATCAGCGAAAAATTGTTTTTTTTTTGTTTTCAGAAGTTTCAACTAACACAAAATTGAATATGACAAGCTTTCGACTTCGCATCAGAACGCTAAAATGAAATACAATAAAAAAAACTAAACAGAATACTAAACTAAACAATACTTCAAGTAATGCGAGTTTTAAAATTGAAACTTAAATGTTGACGAAAAATTTTCACAAAATTGACGCATTGAAATCAATATTGTCATATTTTTTGTTTTCAACTATCTGCAGCTGAAAATAAAAAGGAAACTTATGTTTTCATGTGAAGAATGTGAATCAGTATGCTGAAAAGTATCTTCACTGATTGACCAGATAAATGAATTGAAGGCTAATTTTGAAAGATTGGCCAACAAATCATTATCTTCTCAGAAGAGATACTATCTGAACTATTAGAGAGACAATAAAGGGAACGAACTATTATGATAGAAGGAATGAAGGAGTTTCAAGCTAATTCTTTTCAGAGACTTGTAGAAGAGGATTTAAATGTAACTAATGTAACCTAATAAATTCAACGTTGATAAGTAATATCAAGTAAGTAATATCACATGAAATACGGAAGGATAGAAAAATCCAGTGTCGCCCAACATGCTCTAGACAAGGACCACAGAATTGGTGAAAACAATCTGAAACTGATTAAGCATGTGCATGGCACCAGGATGCATGTGAGAGTCTAGAAATAGCAAAATGTAATCCAATCTCATCGTTATTTATGAAAGAGGATGTATGCATGTCCATTCACAAGCGATTTTGGTGAAATTAGTGACACTTGTGAATCATTATATTTGTGCCACGTGCCAATATATTGGATGTCTGAAGAATGCCGTATAATATCCGTTGTAGGTAGTTGCACTGTGATTCGAAAGTTCATATAGATTATAGCGACAAAGAGTCACATCATCTGTTGTATATTCTCATGTTGAAACCATTCCAAAATCATTGAAAAATGCATTTCTTTTTTTTTTCTTCCATCATTCATCATTTTTGTTATTTATATGTTATTTATTTACATATTTTTGAAATAATTCATATATACTAGGAGAGAAATCAATAAATATTATTATCATTAGTAATGCCATATTCAAAGCTCACTGTAATGATAAGAGTAAAATTATCATTGAAAAGATTTTCATTTCATAAATACTCATTGAATGAATTTTATACAACGTGTGACTATTTCAAATCACCAAGATTTATCTATCTTTGTCCAGTAAATAACTGTGAATTATAGGTACCCAGATTGTCAAATGTTTGTTTTTTGATAATATTATTAGGATTTGTAGAACTATCTCGTGAAAAAGCCTTTTGGACATATTTTTTTTCTGAATATAAAACTTTTGCTTGAACAAATTCAATTTCAATTAGTTTCAAAGTCTGTAATGAAATTGATTTTGGAATGGTGAAATTTTCAATTCATACTTCCAATAATCGAAGAAACGACAAAACTTTATTGGTAAATGAACAGTCTTAGTGTTGCATATTCAAGACCTATTAAAAAAATTTTACCAATGATTGAAAAGCATCACATATGGAGAGAAAATAAAATAATAACAAATCTCTCACCGCTACTTTGAAAAATATGTTTGGAAAACAATGTTCAGTAAATCTCAGATTATCGAATATCTTTTAGCATGTTCTGAAACTGAGCGACAATGTGTTACATTTTTCAGTAGCATTAGTTCGATGAAAATATACATCTTTAACCTTTATTTATACTTTTGATTTTATCGGAAATACAGAAAAATTTGCCTCCGAAACATAATCATCAAAAAGTATCTCTAAGTTAAGAAATGATTACTCGAATGGAAAATTACGGATATGACACTTCCAATAATGGAACTGAGCTATCGAGAATGATATAAACAGTGAAGAGGTGAACAGAAGGACGGACGAGGGACTTTGACGACTCTGTTCACACCAAACATTTATTTAGTGTAACACGTTTCACCAATCGTTTATTTGTTATCATTGTTTTGAAAATTTCAACATTCTTCAATTTTTGAAGACTTGTATCATTTTCATTTTTGGCAAGATGATGCTTCAACGATATTTTCTATAAAAAACTGGATTTCCCTACTTTTGATATAGTAGCATTTGCTGCAGATAACAAAACACTCTCTTATAATTACAAAACTGACTTTCCGTGAAAGTCAGTGGCGAACTCATACTTTTTTCAATTCTTTCGAGTATAATAGATGGTATTGAAAGAAAGTCGAACGGACTATAATAAAGATGAACATATTTCAAAATAGGAACAGGAGAGAATAATTGTGGTGAAAAATTCTTGGCTTGTACTGCTCCATTATTATATGAAAGTGGTGAACTTCCGAAACATGAAATAAATCAATCAAATACATCAATTGAAACTTTTCAAAAAAATGTACATTTCGCACAGAAGTTTCTATCAGATACAAACTGGAAAAAAATGTTTCCTAAAAAACTACCGTCGCGTTGTATTGTACATTGTTATACGGAAATCATTTTCCCATTCAGTGTAGGATATCTGTTTCACTTCTATAACAACTGCTTAAAGTATTTTCGTATGATTCAATATTTATATTTTTGAAAGTAATTGCTCTGGGTGGATTTTTTCTATTCGCATGCGTTTTTGTTGTATACATTATACGATTTTCTGATTTTCTCATTTTTGATAAATCGTTCATACATTATTGCAATGTCTTCAATAAAACCGTTTCATTTTAAAGCACACATTTCATGAAAATATTCTGTATACTTTCATTATACTCATTTCAGAAAACAGAACAAACTGTTAGAAATACAATGGAGGTTCAACAGGAAAATATTCGAAAAAAATATACTCGATAAATCTTTTTTTATTCTAATTCGATGAGTTTATCATTGTAATACTCACTTTTCATGTTTTTGCAATTTATTGAACAGAACCTTTTTTTTATTATTACCGGAAATATGCCACTGAACTGTGCCTTTACCGTGAACCATTCCATTATCCTTAAAAATGAATCCGTTTCTTCGTAAATTCGAAGCAAAAAATCCCGAAGTTCCCTGTGATTTATGGCCATGACAGAGCGTTAAAACTTCAGAATTCTAAAAACTATTTTTTCATTCAGGCGTTGTCCCTCTGAAATACCTATAATTAATTGTCTTTTTTCAAGTGTTTAAGAGCCCGATGAAAAATTGCAGTTGAAAACTTCAGACACGTGATTTCGAAGCTTCTGTGTGAACGGATTTTCGATGGATTTAGTATTCGACACCTTCACGTCTGAATAAGAACACAATTAATTTCATGTTGAACTTCTATTTTTGATATTTTTCAAAGAAAAACGGCATTGTTATGTTGATGTGTATGAAAATTAGTTTTTATCGACCTACTTTTGGGTATTTTCGCCTTCTACAATATGGAAAATATGATAATTGTAATAGAGAACTTTATTCACATGAAGAAAGGCGAAACTTCACACAGTATTTTTCACAAAAATGTACTTTTCATCAATAACTTGTCCTATTCAAGCATTTTGTCGATCAAATGTTATATTGAGCAATTATCATTTCGACTTTGTGTACAGTTTGGAAAAATCCTACTCAACTATTATTTTCGGAGATATCAAATTACTGAACTACTTACACTTTTGAACAATGAAAAGTGAATGAGTGATATTGGATAGTACTTCAAAAATTATTCATTGTTTATTCAATAAGATCAAAGCGTTATGTTTATCTTCCAATTCCCGACAGCGTTATTCAGATCTGCTATAGATCTCATTTGTGATGCAAGGCTGAGTCACAAATGCAATATAATAAGTCATAGACAAGAGAGCAAGCATCATGACGACTCATGATGACTTTCTGAATTGTGAATCACTTTCAGTTTCGAAGAATCAAAGGTTCACCTAGAGAACAAATAATTCGTTACGGCAAAAGTTTTCGAAGATTCACCTTGTCTACCGGATTTTTATGAAAAATGAAGCTTATTGCATAGGACGGAGAAGATTCATTGAAAAAATTTCTCACGGAATCTGTTCAAAAAAATCTGTTTTTCCGTAAATCAGCTATCGCCCCCATATGAACGACAACTCTTAGAAGTTGAGAAACTTGTGCGAGCTAAGGACTGAAACACATATGACCCATACTATGATAAATTCTTTTTTTTTTAATTCGACGAATGATTTCAATTAGAACAATCAGAACTTTTCATCATGATTTACTGTTGTAGAAAAAAAATATAACAATTCGTATCTCAAGAAAATATCGTTAATCCTTTTCTAAGAAGCATGCTGTATCAAAAATAAAAATCAGAATTCAGTGGGAGTAGAAAACCACTTCAGAATATGTACGTTAGACAAAATAGCTGCATATCGCAATAATGTCAATAAATTTGATCTAGTAGAAGCAAACTATTAAAACTTTATCCCGTGGCGTTGCCTGAAAAATTTATTTACATGCATTTTCCCAGGGACGTCGCAAAAAAAAGAAACGGCGTTCGTTAGATTCTGCCAATATTTATTTTATCCGAGGCGGCTCGATTTGTTTCAGAACCAAACAAGCGAAAATATCAAACGACAGAGCGCATTCGAGCGAAGGAAAAGTTAACGATTGGAGAAATTTTAAATCTCATCAAAGTCGAAGCACTTCATTATAAATAATGAGTATCGTAAACTCTATATTATAGGTAGGTATATTCTTACGTGAACCTCGTTTATGTTTGTGAAGTAAATTCCACCTTTACGTTATTGCATCTTTATTCAGCTGACCTGTCATATGTGATAAACAAAATGATAAGACTTTTATTCAGGATTGTAAGTTAACTATTCAAGTAAATATTTCCCAACTATATATCTCAAGTGCATTCTCATCTCATTGCAAATAATTTATTTGCACTGATAAAACAGGAAACAAATGACTACTATTAAAGATAACAAAATCGTAGCTAAAAGACCGTGGTGGAAAGACTGCTGCAACCAAAAAAAAGAGTTTCTGTAGTAATCATTCATTAATCCGTCTCATTTATCCCGAATCAAATTTTGGAAAGGGAATTTCCGTATGAATATTCAAAATAGCAGAAAAAAATTAATAAAAAAATCAAAACAGGACTTTGATCTTTATTATATGGGGTCGAAACCAGAATGACCCACGGAGTCTTGAGAATGGAGTAATGTAATATATTTACACTTTGAAATCATCCTATCGTTTCACTTGTTTGCTTCTGAAGAATTCAATTTCAAATGAAATTAGGATTGAGGATGATTTGAAAGAAGAATTAGCGGCAAAAAAATTTTCTAAACTATCTTCTTGGACTTTTTCGAACCATTCATAACTGAATTTACCAAATTGAACGGAGTTTTTAGGAGGGATCAGTTTTTGAAAAAGTTTTTCACTTTCACTTCTCCCTCTTTATAAAAAAAATTGTGGAAAACTTCCAAACGGTGAAAAAAAACAATTAGAAGTTACTTTTAGGTACAAACTAGAAGATAAAACCCTTTCGAATCAATTACTTTTATATAGAGGAAGGAAAGGAGCAATTGAGTTCAAAATAAACTTTTTACGAAGATGGGTGACTCATGCATGGAAGTAACTTTCAGATATAAACTGTAAAAAAGGTCTTCCGAAATAACTACTTCTATGAAAACATTGAATTACACGAAAAAAAGGTTTTGCGGAACAAATACTTTCATATAAACATTTACATAACGAATGTTAAAAGTACAAACTGAAAATTGAATAGTGATGTTTGTATAATGATCATATGAAAGTAGTTGCTTTGAGAGTACCTTTTCTTTGATGTAATTGAATGTTAATATGAAAGTAGATATTTCAGTAGATATTTCGAGAGAACTTTTTGTTGCAGTTTGTATCTTTGTGAAGAGATTATTTTCAACTTAATTTTTCACAATTTTTCGTATTGAGATGGAAAAGTGAAAGCCAAAAAGCTATTTTTCCAATGAATATCTCAACAATAGAAAAGATCTACACCTCCGGTGTAGAATATATCCAATTTTAATATTGAAACCTAACTTTAACACGGGCTGAAAAGTCTTAGGCCTAAAAAATAAAACGCGTTTATTGTTTAAAATTCATCAACATTATCTCCATCAAGAGCCACTCTGACATTTCAATACTACTTTTTGTAGAACAATTTATCTTTTGCCTCAAAATAGGCCTCAGTTTCAGCAATTCGAGCAGAATTTTTCAACGGTGAGCATTTTTTTAATGTCTGCGAACAGTCAGTGTCGCTGGGAGCCAAATCTGGTGAATACGGTGGATGTATCTGGCGGATACGGTGCGTTATTTCTATGAAACACCAGTTTCTCTCCACTCAGATGACGATCGTTTTCATTCCGAAGTGAAGTGAAGGGTCCATGTTTCATTCATCGTCACATATCGACGCAAGACTTTCGGTTTGTTGTGTTTGAACATGGCTGAACATTACTCAGAATCATCAAGACGTTCTTGTTTTTGGTCAAAAGTGAGTTTGCGCAGCACCCACTTCAAACAGAGCTCTTGCAATATAAGGTGAGGATGACTGTGTTCCATGTTAGTGCAATTTGTTACCATTCATTTGAAGTGGAACTCATGTAAATGATATCTGATTTTCATTCCACAACGAATGTTTGAAATACAAACTGAGTAAAGAAAAGTATCTTCTGTATAAATCAGTGTTCATATAGAAGTACTTGTTTCGAAATAATGTTTTTCTTTCGTGTAATTCATTGTTTATATGAAAGTAGCTGTTTCAGGAAGACTTTCTTTCAGTTTGTGTCTGAAAGTTACTTCTTCGCATGATCTACACATCCATTCAAATTGATTACTTTCTTCCTTTCTTTGGAAGATTCCCTCACCTATTTTTTTGTATCAAGATGGAGAAGTAGAAAGCTAAAAACTTTCTTTCCCAAAAAGCCAACACGTTCTTCTGATATCCTTACAATGACTTCTAGCCACGCAATTCCACTTTTCGATTATTGAAAACGGATTTGTGAATTTTTTTAAGGTTTTCTGGTGTTGCTTCCTCATTTTGATGTCCACGGCGTTTTGCATCGTCGGTGTCTCTAGAACCACGTTTGAGGTCAGCAAGCCAATGTTTGATTGTTGTTTCTAGTGGAGCAGAACCCGTATAATACTTTATAAGCCATTGCTTCGTTTGAACGTCTCAAGAAGCAGTGCAAAATTAAAACACGAAATTGATTTTTAATCTATCGTTTTGAAAATAGTAAAAGTAGTGTAACTCTTAGCACAATAACTCACAAACTTATCAGTAGAATATCATGAAATTTCAACAGCTTCTTTACGAAGGTTGGTACAAACTGAAAAAGCTGTGAATGCAATAAGACTAGCGCCATTTACGTGTTAAGCCCGAGACTTATCAGACCATGTAGAGTTATATTACTGCAAATTCAAAAAGTGGCTGATATAAAATAAGAGTCACTGCTTTCCAGTCAGACTGACCAAATGCCAATATATGATCAGTTGAAATGATAGTCATGAAATGATTGAGCTATTTGCTGCATGTAGAATCAACTGATGGTTTTTGTCACCTGGGCCTCTCAAAAGACTGCAGTGCAATAGAACATGATATTTTTGTGTGAAACCTATTTTCCGTATTTTTTGCCGTGGTTTGCAGGTTTTTATACTTAACGGGTTGTCTACTAGTGCGGTACACATTATCTCCGGCCGGGGAAGTTCACATTCTTAGATCAACATACTATTTGTTTTTATGCCAAAATAAGAACTGCTCCCAATTACCGGAACTGTGATGTATGTATATGTTTCAGCAATCAATTTGGTATCATCAGGAGATGAACTAGACGAAAAGTACCATCCATTAGATTTATTCTACGTCGGAGATTCTATCTACGATCTGTTTTTTTTAGTTGCTTCAAACTCCAAGATCCTTATCAGTGGGAAACATTATTCACTTCTGAGAATATTTTAATAACACTTGGTTGCCAATATGAATAAAACATTTTCCATTTGTCCTTCACTTCACATAATTTGGGATAAGTCCATTTAAGTCAAGTGAATGTCAAGAAACAAATTATTTCGTGAGGTATATTAAAAACAACAATAAAAAGTTGTTTGAGTAAAAATATATAGAGTGCATTTCATTTGAAACGAACCACCCTGAATAACTTTTGGTACAATGATTTGAAGGAAAAATAGAAAAACACATTTTCACACACTCACATTTTATCTAACTTTCCCTATCGCACCGCCAGAGCATGTCACTAGATTTTTAAAGGATCAATTGTTTTGCATTTTCAGATGTTCCATGATGAACAGATTTCAACAAAATAGAATACATTATGGTATGAAGCTCATAGTTTGGAAGCTAAAAATTATTTGAGTTGAAAACGAGCCAGGCTGAATGAACTTCTGTACAATCTGTGTCATAGTTGTTTTTGTACACTCCAAAAAAGTCTTATTTTGCCTAGTTAGGTTTGAATTCGATGAGCGCTTGATATACAAAAAATATGGCACAAAGCGTCCAACGCTTTTTTCACAATATTACTAGTATTTTTTGTTCGTTGGTATTTTGAGGTTACTGTAAAAATATTTTTAACTTTTCAGTTCGATGTTCTTCTAAAACGTGTTTTTTAGTTTTTTAAACATATTTTGCCGTTTATTGTTCAGAACAATGACCATTGACATTTTCCTATTCCGGAGAGGGGGCCTGAAAATAAATCAGCTACCAAGCCCAAAGCAGCAGGCGCGCAAAGGAGGGTTATTAACAAGGCAGGAAACGCGCGTTTTTTCAAATGAAAAAATACATGTAAACTATATCAAGGAGGTTACGTTCAGCGCCATCTGTCCGCGAATAGATCAAGTAATAATGTCGATATATCAAGAAGGTTACGTACAGCGCTATCGGTCCGCGAATAGATCGAAAAATGATATCGATAATTCTGTCAAATACAAATCCCGAGCTTGAGAGTAACAAACATACAAACATACATACAGGTGAAGCTAATATAAAGCATATAAAAAAAGCATAATCGTTCATAGGTTGTCAACGATGAAGCTAGTGTACTGCAGTTTTAGGACACGTTTGACTAATGGAAAATTCGCAGTCTCTTATTTCGAGAATCAGGAATCAGAAGTACAAATATTTTCAGGATTCTCCATAAGTACAAATTTCATCCATATGAGATTAGACTAATTCATGAATTGAACGAAGATAATTTCAATAAACGTATCTAGTTTTGTGAAAGTCTCACTGAACGGATCAACTTGCATCAGAATTTCTTGTATAAAATTTGTTTTTCGGATTAATGTACGTTTAGTTTGAATGAAGAGATGAATCGGCAAAACTGTCGATATTGAAGTGATACAAATTCTCATTTTTACCGTCAAGTTTATACCCAACGACCTCAAAACCTGAATGATTGAGCAGGAATTTTAGATGACCACATCATAGGATCTTTTTTAATTTGACTAGTGATAAATATATGAATATGTTGGAGAATCAAGTAATACCGTGCATCAATAGGACAATTGAGGAAGATATAAATTTATTCGAGAACGAAATAGTTTTTCAGAAGAACGGTGCAGCTCCAGTGCGACAATTTTTAGATGATCATTTTCCTGGTAAATGGATTGGCAGAAGAGGTCCTACAGAATGGCCACCAAAATATCCGGATCTCACTCCTGTAGATTAATTTCTATGGGATCATCCGAAGTCTGAAGTGTATGAGACAGAAACAACAACATTAGAAGATATAAGAGAGAATATCATGAGGCATTGCAGAGAAATAACTCTCGAGATTCTCAACAATCTAGGAGCGGCAATGGAAGCTCGTTTGTACCATTGTATGGAACATTTACTATGAAAATTGTTTTCTTCTCATTGTCGAGTCATCAGATTTTGATTGATAATTTGATTAATTAAAAACCTCTTCTTCTGATTTATTGCTTTCATATTCGTGTCCAGAACGAGTTTTCCAAAATGTTGCCTCCTATATAATTGTTGACCTGTTTTTTTATTTTTCCTACAAATCATTCATTTAGGGTGTCTCGTTTTCAACTCAAATAATTCTTAGCTCCCGAACCATAAGCTTCAGACCATATGTTTTATACTTTGTTGAAATGTGCCCATCATGGAGCATCTGATAATGTGAAACAATATGAGGTGATCTATTTAAAAAAATGGTGACATCCTCTAAGGATAGGATAGGGAAAGTAACATATACTATAAATATGTCAAAATGTGTCCCCCTGTCTACTACTGTTAATGTGTATTTTTATTTTTCCTGGAAATCATTGTACCAAAAGTTACTCAGGTTGGCTCGTTTTGAATGGAAAGCGCTATATACACAAAAGGCATATAAATAGTATATATAAAATGAAATATTGAATGACCAGAGATTAATCATGTCGATTCTTCGATAGATGTGAGTATGAAATAAGAATCTAGAATTTCTATTAGATAACCTAGATAACAATAAATGATACTCATAAAAATTGTTTGCAATAATGTAATGTATTGAATCAGTTACTTGATCCAAATTTTCCAATGAAATATTGATGTTCCATCTGGAATACGATAGAATTATCAATGATTTGTCATAACCGTTTATACTCACTCCCAACACGTTTGAAGTGTTTTTGTTCTGAAACACATTTCAGAAAGTCAATACTACTTTTTCCAGATTCTGATTTGAAGAAGTTGTGATAAGTATATATCAGACATTGACATTCGTCAGTTGATCATTTTCTTGGTATTCACTTTCAATTCTTGACTCTTGACTGAACATTTCGGTGCTTACTTTCATCTTGTTATTCCCTGTATATTCGATGCGAGTATCTTAGTAACAAATTACAAAATGTTTTTGCGTATACCTCGCTAGATCTTCTGCAGAACATATAGCCTCAGGGTGGAATACATGAAGCATGTGAATAATTCTAACGATTCCCTGCGGCCATGGAAGACAAAGTGGTTTCGGTCGATTCTGATATTTATAACTGCTGTCTGTTGAGTTGATTTTCGTCTATCAAAATGAAAGAATGTGATCCTTCATCAAGTGATGTACGGAATCTGTGAAAATCGAGATATCAGACGATGGGCGTAATGTTATTATTGAATCTAGTTATGACTTCTGGGAGATATGAAAATTATATCGAATATTGGAAAAGACATTTCAATATGAGGTTGTTTCAAAAATTTCGTCCATGTATATGAATATACTTTGAACTGTAATATATCACATAAACGGCATTTGAATCAGTGCATTTTTTGTCAACGTAACACAAGTCGATCAATTCCGTCAGCAATGAAATTGTGTGCTATGGGTTCGATAAAGTAGTCGGAGGCCGTCTTTGCCTAGTTCTGATTGGCGAAGCTTTCACTGGTGAGAAAGTTATCGTAGTGTTTGAAGGGATAGTAGTCGATTAGCGGGAGGTCTGTGAGTATGGTGTGTGAGGCAGAACTTAGATTTCCAATTCACCTAATTTTCGTCTTCTGTTGTCGTAGAGGATCCACTTTTCATCACACGTGACAAACCGATCCAAAAAATATCGTTTCAGTTGCGCAAAAGCGAAGAAGAATAGACCACTAAAATTGATAATTTTTCTCGATCATTCAAATCATGACGCACTCACTTTTCGATTTTTTCAACTTTTCAACTGTTTGTGATGGATCAGTCTCCACCAGAATCCTCAAAACCTATTCTTGGATCACTGCAGGTTAACCACTTCGGGGCTCATCTTCGAGGCTAAAATCTCCGAAACGAAATATCGCTAACCAGCATCGAACAGTGCGTTCATTAACATTTTCATTTTTAAAGGCCTGGTTAATTTTTTCGTCTTTTTCGGCAGCGCTTTGATTGAATTTGGATTCATAGAAAAAATGTGGCCAAAAAGATGCAAAAAATTGAAATTTGGAATAAATCCAAAAAAACAGCATCAATGTGTACAGTGCAAAATTCTCTATTGATCAGTATAAACTATGACACAATGGAATACATATTCATTGGGATATGGAGCTTCAAAAACATATGACATTGAAACGGGCTAAACTTTTGAGAAAACCTAATATCTGTATACCCGCTGTATCATTGTTCCTTGTTTGCTAATTGGTTGTCTGGGCTTTGCTAATGAAGTTTTAATGGACCAAATTTGGTAGCCAAATGGGCCAGTCTGGTAACCATGACACATATTCATTAATATATGGAGCTACATAAACACATGACTTCACAAAACGGATAAAACTTTTGAAACAACCTAATAATCAAATGATAATTTTCATGCAAAAAATTACCCCAAACAAGTTTTGAATATAGAGCTCACAAAGTATTTGAAATGTTAATTATCGATATGATAATTTACTATTAAACAATTTTCTGTGAACTCAAAAACAACCTAACAGAAATTCATACGATTTTCAATAATGGTCAGAGCGATTCGAAAGGAAGTTTCGTGCATATAATTCATGGAAATGTGGTAGCTTTCATACATAATGCTGCCTAATCCCTTTGAAAAATAACAAAACAATTCATCACTATTGTACTTGTTTTTATGAAATTTAATTATTTGAAATGACGGACACTTGTTATATGGTCTTTGAAAAGATATCTAACCGGATATGATACTAATATTTATCAAATGTAGTGCGTTAGTTATATTACACAGGAATGTCTTCTGCACCATAGAATTCAAATTGATATTTTAGGAGTCATCGCAAAGTTGAAACCATCTCACAAACCGATTCGACACGAGTGATAATATAAGGGTAGAATAAAATTGGCGGTTCATGATGCATTTGATGAAATCAGAGTTATTAGTGGTGAACATACTTCATCTTGAATTAATTTCAGAACGATCATTATTATCAGTTACAAGCTGATGTTGATGTCAAGAATGAAATGCACACGTTTATGCTCTGCCGGTGTGAATATAGCAATTAATAATGTGTTGAATCATCTAAAGCATGGATGCACAGACCGCGGCCCGCTGGTCGAATACTGGTGGCCCGCCGACAGCAAAAATAATACTCTCGTACATTCGAAAAATATTCAATTCTATTCCAGAATGAAACCAAAATAAAATATGTTCGAAAAGTAATTTGAATCTCTCGCGCGCGCTATTTGAATCTAGCGCCCAAAAATGCTAAGTCAAGTAACATCGCTTGCCACCTTTATATAAAGTTCAAAAAAGTAGAAGTAGAGAA
>WOGN01003520.1:0-12038 GCA_015342105.1 Leptinotarsa texana
TCTGTACAGGATTATATTATATTATATTATTATATTATCTGTAACAATCTGTAAAAAATGACAATTATGGAATGGATGAATGAATAAAGTTTGATTTTGATTTTGATTTTGATTTGATTATTCTCCTGGAACCAAAAGTATCTCTACAAGTCGCTACTAAAGCTGGCATACACTCAGGTGGAAACGAAAGCCACGTGTTCTCTCTCGCTCTTTTTTTTGTCCTGAACAAAATTCTATTGGAAACTTCCTCGAATCATACAATCCTATATTTACTACAGTTCACTTATCTAATGAAGCTACAGTTACTGTATTTTAAAGTAAAAATATAAATTACTAGCGGTTGCCCGCTGTTATATTAACGTAAAGCCGAAGCTACTAGACCTAGAATCTTGAAATATGCAGGTAAGTTCTTTGTATAACGCAAAAGAGCATCAAGAAAGGGAATCAGGAATTTCCATCCCCAAGGGGGAAATATAGCGGTTCAAAGATTATATTGAATGTCGTCAGTTTTGGAGTTAGAAACCTGAAGTTTTGGGTTAATAAAAAATATTGTAACTATTTGTTTAAAATAATCTGTCACGAAACTCGATGTGGCAAAGCAAATTCTACGTGGGCGAAGCCGCGGACAACAATAGTAGTTTCTAAAGAAAAAGAATAATGGTAACGTGAATTTGGAAATTAGTAATTTGGGGAAAAATTGACTGTTTTCAAAAAAGTTCGTCAATAATAAGATGAGAGTAGGTATAAATTTAAATAGCTTCAAGTATGTCACATTTATTTATAAGTAGCTTCGTGGAACAATTAGTTAAACACACCAACGGCAGTTCTTTTTATTTTTTCAGCCAGTCAATTCTCAATTTACTTCAAATTGAAAAAAATTGTATTCGTGAATGCTTCGTTTATATTGCTTCGTCTTATGAAATCTCATTTTAAAATATTTCTGATATGTAGGTCACCGAAAAACTATAGTATTCTTCTTGTGAGAAACGGGCATTACTCGCAAAAATTACATGTTTTGTGAACTGTTTAGTAAAAAGTAACGGTTAATTTCATCACTTATTTCATATTGGTATACAATTCGAAAAAAAAAGTAAAGCAGCCAATTGCGCGATATGAATGATATCTATTCATCGAGTACGAGAACAGGTCCCCTTCAAATCAGAATATTTTTTTACATAATCTAAAACAAAACAAACGTGAATCACCCGTGCCTAATCCCATTATGTTCATTGATAACAACACCGTATGTGACACGTAACTTCCATTTGAACAAATACATTTCTAGTCGCCTATTCCAGTTCGCCTATCAATGGTATTTTATTATTGTTTTATTGCTAGTGCAACTTTGTTCCGCCTCACACAAAAAAAGTTGTGTTGCACATGTTCGGAAAAAAATGTGCGTAGCAGCATAACAGTTCATTGAAATGGGTATATTTTTAGGAAAGATTAACATTTTGGTAAAGAAGTGTTTTGGCTTTCTACTTCCCCATCTTGATACAAAAAAATGTGGGAATCTTGTAAAGAAAGAAAGTAAAAAATCCATTTCAAAAAGAGTAACTGTATACAAACATATGTAGATCAGATGTGTTCGTTTAACATAAAAATTATCAATTATTAATTATAGTCAATAGAATCACATCATAAATATTTTTAATAAGCACAATTTGTCTGCATGTATGCCTATCTGTGTTACTCAATATTACATTTTTCATTTGATTATTGAAGATATATGATAGAATTGGCTGACATTTCATGAAAATCCACAACTAACGTATTCAAAAAACATGTTTTGTGAGATTTCCAGTAAGCAGGGTTATAGTTTATGATTATGATTAGGATTATGATTGTAATTATGATTATGATTATGATTAATGAAGACCTGAAACTAATATCACAGTTTCCTTTCTTTTCAAGGTACTTTATGTAGACCTTGGCCAAATTGCTATGAATTATATTGATTCAAAAAACCGTTTCGAAAAATTTATTCTGCAAGTTTGCCGTTTTCCAAACTGAATAGTTCATGAAAAGAGGTGTGCAAAGTTCAATAAGAAGTTGACATACTTCTGACATATATCGCTCTGGGTTGAACAAAGTGAGCTAAATCAATCAAACACTTCGTGTGAAAATATCTGTAAAAAATACAAGCACACCATAGATATTCGAATAGAACACCATGAATATTCTACTTCCAAAAACTGAATATAATTCCTAACATTTCTCCACAAACAACCTATCATTTTCGTCATTTCAAACTCAATCAAAAGCGAATATTACTTTCAATCAAGTTTGTATTGGAAACAAAATACTTGTCAGCTAACATCTTGTTTGCAAAGGCTGCTTCTCAAAAGCAAGTTAGGAACACTTTTCCGAACCAGAAAACTATACACACCTCAGCAACTTTTGATGCTTTATGAAGCTCAGATCAAACCTTCTTTGGATTACTGTTCTCATATATGAGGCTCCACCCCCAAACATATACTGAAGCTACTGGAAAACATCCATAAAGGAGCCATCCTCCTGATTGAAGACGAGAACATCACTTGCAACCTTGATATTCTGGAACATCGAAGAACGGTTACTTCTATACAGGGTGTAAGATAAGTACGTTAAAATATTCAAGCGACGTATGCCTGACACAAATTTAAAAGAAAAAAGTCTATATGAACTTGTGTCCGAAAATGCTTCGTTTCGGAGATACGGGGTGTTGAAATTGAATTTTTTGTTCGCTTTTTGAGAATAACTCTTGCAAAAAATAAGTTATTTGCACGAAATTCGGTACCCGGGGTTTTCTTGACGTGGGAAATAATAATTTCGTATTAATTTTCATGTAACATCTAGACGGCGCTGCGTACACTATCATTATTTATTTCAAATTTATTATAAAGTGATTTTTTGATACCATACCCGACTTTCGAATACTGAAATGGCTGATATGATTTTTGCATACGGTTAGGCTGACGAAAATTCAAGTGAGGCCATACGCATCTATCAGGAAAAGTATCCCCAACGCGTGACTCTTTGTGCAGCGACATTTGCTAATCTTTTCCGGCGACTTTCCGAATCTGGAAGCTTTGAAACAAATTCTGCAGTAGGACGGCCACGGACTACAAGAACTGTAGAATTGGAGGAAGCGGTTCTCGAAGAAATTAGTGAACATCCGGAGACAAGTACAAGAAAAATTAATCAAACTTTAAATGCAATTATATCATATTCAGCGTATCCAGGCACTTACACTACGTGATTTCCAACCACGTATCGAATTTGCTCAATGGTTACAAAGAAAAGTCGAACAACATCCGCAAATTTTATCAAAAATCCTCTTCACAGATGAGGCTAATTTTTCAAGAAAAATAGTATTATTAACTTCCATAACAACCACATCTGGGCGGAAGATAACCCACATGCGATAACGCAAACTCATTTCCAAGACAGATTCTCTTTTAATGTATGGGTAGGCATAATTGGGAATTATACAATTGGGCCTTATTGTCTCCCCTTACGTTTGAATGGAGATGCTTACCTACATTTTTTAAAACACGAGCTTCCCCA
Source organism: Leptinotarsa texana (assembly GCA_015342105.1). NCBI lineage: Eukaryota > Metazoa > Arthropoda > Insecta > Coleoptera > Chrysomelidae > Leptinotarsa > Leptinotarsa texana. The sequence continues at coordinate 3,550 of WOGN01003520.1, forward strand.
ACGTATGGAAGATGTTCCCATTGGTCTCCGAAATCACTCTCTGTTTATGCACGATGAAGCCTCTTCTCCGTTTGGTGTGATAGCAAGAAATTTTTTAGATGTAGCATATCCCCAACGATGGATAGGAAGAGAAGGCACTGAGCATTGGCCCCTGAGGTCACCGAACCTCAATCCCGTCGATTTTTTCTTTTGGGGACACCTTAAATCACTAGTTTATGCTAGCCCCATTGAAAACGAGGAATTGTTGAGGGATCGCATCATAGCTTGCTGCGAAACGATAAAAAACACTCCGGGCATTTTTCAACGGGTGCGGAATTCTTTGATGAGGACAGCAGAAGCTTGTATTACTGTTGGGGGTCGTCACTTTGAACAGTTGTTGTAATAGTTGTTTCGTTCAATTTTAATATGTTTATTTTCCAAATAAATAACGTAGTACTTCTCCGAATTGTTTTTTTACAAACTCCGAAATGTAGCATTTTCTAATTGAATAATTAAACTTGACAATTTTTTTAAATTTGTATTGAATACGCAGTTCGATAATGCTCAGTTTAGAAGAAGTCTGTACAGGTATACTGCGTATAAAGTTTGATGAAAATAACTAAAATAGCAAAAAACTCATCACAAAAACCTGACATGTTTTGAAAATTTTCAACAATCTGTATTTAGAAAACGAATCATTCTTCGAAAACAAATAAAATTAAAATATCAATAAAAGTTGAAAAATAAAGATTAAAAATTATTATTAGCAAAAATGAAAAACAAATTGAAAAATTAAAAAGGTTTCAAACCAAGTTATGTCACGACGTTTCGATTGTTAGTATCCACAATCGTCTTAGGGTGATTGTGGATACTAACAATCGAAACGTCGTGACATAACTTGGTTTGAAACCTTTTTAATTTATCAATTTGTTTTTCATTTTTGCTAATAATAATTTTTAATCTTTATTTTTCAACTTTTATTAATATTGGTTGTAGCTTGTATGTTAATTTTTTGTAAATTCAGTTTTTGTTTAATAAAATTATTATTTTCGGGTAATATTATTAATTTTCTATTTGTTTTTTTCAGGGTTTTCAAATCAATTTATATTAGATTAGACAACAGAAGTCCGAACTGATGAAATACACCACAAAACATTGTCAACCACCTTCAAACAAACGAAGATATGATTTTCCACGTCAAAAAACCCCGGGTACCGAATTTCGTGCAAATAAATTATTTTTTACAAGAATTATTCTCAAAAAGCGAACAAAAATTCAATTTCAACACCCCGTATCTACGAAACGAAGCACTTTCGAACACAAGTTCGTATAGACTTTTTTTCTTAAAATTGACTCAGGAATACGTCACTTGAATATTTTAACGTACTTATGTTACACCCTGTAGATACTTTCACAGGAAGTGTTCAAATGACTTGGCACATTTGATTCCACCAAGAGCAGTTCATATCAGAAATACGCGATGTACTGTGGCTGCTCATCGTTTTCAGGTTCAGCTCTGTATACCTCAAACTTCACTGTTCAAGAATGTTTTCATACGGAAAACTGTATGGAATAAACTTTCGGAGAACGTTTTTCCAAATAGATTTATTCTCCAGCGATTCAAATCCAATGTGAATCACTTCAGCACAGGCACCGCTCTTGGAGCGCCTAGAGGATTTTCCTGTAGTACTTGTGTTTCATTCTTAAAAAAATATCACGTCAATGACCGCTCTTAGAACGATATATTAGATGCAGAGTTTGATCACCTCAGGTTTGGGTAAATCATTATTACGGGTAGGACAGCGTCTGCTGTCCTACCCGTAACAGATTCTTCTTCTGATACTCAAGTATTGTGTGCAAAGCAGATTGATAAAATATCTTACTGTTGCGAAAGCGACTGAGTCGCTACCTGGCTACACCAACTAGCCTCCTAGGTTTGTTAAAAGCTTTAGAAGATACAGAACTAAGAATCTTTTGTTATATTGAACAATGTTGCCCAATCTCGTTGTAGACTCAAGGTTGGATTCTTTCTTCACTTCATGGTCCATAAAGGATCCCAAATCTCGTTAGAGCCTGCATTGTCATGACAAGGTTTTTTCTTCAGCTATGAATTTGCTTAACATTCGACAACCCAAGCTAATACAGGTAAGCTCATAAACTAGAAACTGGAAGTTTGAGCAGTAACAAGACAAAGAACAAAGACAGTAAATCCTAATAGATCGGTGCAGACCTTTTATATTTCATTTTTAAGCTCTAGGCGAACCGTTGTGAATTTGAACGTCTATTTCTTCTGGACTATTCCCTATCTTATTGTTCCAGGTTTCTTCATCCAATTAATGACGAACGAGACTCCGTGTTTGACGACGAGAATGGAAACATGGAACGGAAATTAGATTGGATCCATTCGGAATATAAAATAAAAGCTCGGACGGATTATTATCTTTATGTATTTGCCGTTTCTCTAACGAATTTAGAGTAAGTTCGTTGCGAGAACAGTTGATGGGTTTCGGAATGTTTGAGAGTCATTCAGGTGGAAAACACCGGAGGATGGAAATGGGATTAGGAAAAATTTTCGAAGGGCGCTGTCTATGTAGACAATTTCGTTATGCTGTTAGGAACGGCGACAATCGGGGCGTTCATTACGGTAGCATAAGAAAAATTGTTATTTATTATACAAGGAAAAAAGTATTAGATTTTAGCTCGAAGTTGTGTTGTCTTCTGACGCGAAGCGGAGAGCTAAAATCTAATATAAGTGTATAATACACTTTTTTTTTCTATGACGGGAGAAACGACGATTTAATATTGAAAATAACATATTATTACAATATGTTAAAGTCAGAAAATCGATGTGAAATTTGAATTTTCAAACAGGTAGGCTGTTGTACTTATAGCGTTGCTAGGAAACCAATCAATAGAAAATCAAATATCTGTCAATTTAATTCTGTGATTTGATTTAAAAATTGCGAACTTAGTGGTCAGTAGTTATTTTCTCTGACTCCACCGGAGTTAGCATAAGCAGCGAAAATAATTGCCAGCTAAATCACGGAAAATTCATGAAATCGCGTATTCAATATATAAATTATCAAAAGTGACTCAAACAGAAACCCACATCACTGAATTGTTGAGAAATCAGAAAAAACATTTTTCAGGGCCAAATTTCATTATTATTGTCAAATTGTCATTGTCAAATGATACGAATATATTCTCAGTTTTTTTTTAAATAGGTGTCGAAAGACATCGACAATCATCAAACTTGTTTACAGAAACTTATTTTTCGTTTCCACACGGTCCCCCTTGTCGCATCTTAGAGTCCCTTTGTAACTACGTCACAAATTCATTAACAGAGTTTCTCTCTGACATTGTGTTTAAATCAATTCATCTCATAGCAGTTGTTTATCATTCTGAGCCAACATGACGGAACCGATAATCAAATTATTTGTTGCTCCGATAATGGATACTGAAAATGGATAACTCCATTAATTCTATAATAATCATGAATCGATGTTCTCCCACATAATACCCAATGCAAATGTTTGACCAACTTCATCCTTTGTCAATGTGAATCGTATAGATAAAACCAAAATGGATTACGAGACAGGATTTTGACATTTCTGTACATTTTCTGGCGAATAGAATAACTCGAGTCTTTGAATTTTTCGAATATTTTGTCACTTGCAATCTTTATCGCATAAAGTATGTCCCACGTTAAATTCCTTTTGTAAGATCCAAAAATAATGTCGATATGTCACTTGAACAGTTAACGCTTCATTTATGGATGGATACAAAAAATGAACTATGGAAGAACTCTCACACGAAAACTTGAAGATATACAAGGTGAATCTCCAGGAACTACATCGATGGATTGTGGAAAAACTATAATTAGAAAAAATATGAAAATTTGACAATATACTGAAGCCGATGGAAGCAATTCGGCTGAAATAATTTTGAAATGGTAGCACTTTCGGTCATAACGGAAGTAGCTGTCGACTTCGTTATATCAAATAGAACACCCTATTTATTATTACATTTTTTGGATTCTACATCAGAATTAAAATAATTTTTGTGTGGAATGTCCTCTATCTAAGTCTGACCGTTTTTGACTTATTCAAGTTTCTATGTTGAAAATGATGTTTGCAGATCCTACAATAATTGTTTTGAGTGGCTTCCGTGCTTTACCTACTGTGGTTTCCTTTGGTTATAATCTTCATTGAATTCCTTGTGAAAAATTTTATATGACTTTATGAACGTTATATGAAATTTCAATAATAATTGATATAGGGTGGTCAAAAAAATAAAAATAAAAATTTGCCATCCGAATTCCGGAAAAAACATCACCCAAAACTGTCAAAAAAATTATGGAAAATAAAAAAAATCCAAATTCAGTTTTACCACAATCGATCGATGCAGTTCCTGGAGATTCACCCTGTATTCATTTCAGATATGAATGGCAAACAGTCAGTACTGCAATAGCTTGAAGACATTGATGATTACGGAAATTTCACAGAAGGTGTTACACCTTCACATAGTGAATTGTTAGATAGAGAGAACGAGAATATATCGATAAAGAGATAAACTATGCAATGCACGCATCCAATCTATTTCTCATTGAATCGCGTACCTTCGAAAAATTTTGAAATATTCTATGGAATCTGTTATTTATTTTCTAAGTATCTGAAGTATGCTTGGTGAACACAGGTTTTTACATGTCCCCAGAAAAAATAACTATTCTGAACTAACTAATGGAGACATGCAAATCTTTACAAAAAAAAAATAACCAACAAGTTTCTCGTAATGGATTTTGGGAAATATTTCAATAAACATCTTGCTAATGTGAAATCAAAAAAATAATATCATTTTCATATTCACAATCGAGGGACAATTTTCAAACAGATGACCTAGGTAAGAAGAAACGGCCATATTCAGTGACCAGCAAGTTTTCTAGACTTCAATCCTAGGGCTTTTATCTCCAATGCGGAGACCTATCAGAATGAATTGAGTTCTCCAGATGACACGAAGAATATAAAAAAGTGAGTTTAATTTGTTATTCGTTTCTGCCAGCGTTTAAAGAATAATCATTATTACTCTCATTATTGATTCATTTTCTTTGATGAAAGGTTTCTTCCGATGAAAATCAAATATACAAACATTAAATTTTCAGCTACTCTAATATGGCACAACAGAAACTAAGGGACAACCATTCAAATTGGTGAATAAAGTGTTCCCAGAGATATATTGAATTTGTTTTCAGCTAGAGGTTATATACACAACAGGGTGCAAAGCCTCTTCAATTCCTGTACCTACCTACAGCTTGTCAAATGTTGGAAGAGCTTTCTGAATTCCGTTATGGCCCCGTCCACTAAATCTGCGTTCGTTAGAAGAGAGTTAGAGAGAGAGAGAGAAGACAGAGAGGAAGATTTCTCAAGTATCTTCCTAGATTTGACGAGCTGTACTGGTTCTATCAATCAGGTTTGTACCATAATCAGAAAATATAAAATTGGTTGTAAAATAATCTACCTGAATCCCTGTCGAGTATTTACCTGTTGATATTATATTTTTCATCAATACACTCAAATTCTAGAAGTTTGAATTGTAAATTGTTCAATGTTTGACAACTTATGTTATTATTTACTTAAGAAAAATAACAACTTCAACTTGATCTTATTTTAACGAGTTCATATTATCAGAAATAAGAAATTGATTTCATATCTAGACAGAATATGCCAACGAAACATCAACTGAGAAAAATATCTAGTGATACAAGAAAAAACTTAAGTTATGAAAATTATTCATGAACTATCGAGCTGGATATTTTGGTTAAAGATAAGGCAAAAGATTTCGCAGCTTTTCTCTGTAACAATTGAAGGGCATCGTCTAGGAAAAAATGATAATAAGATATATGATACATATAATAATATATACGACCACCAATATTTTTTTGAAGAACAAAACACAAGCATTACAGGAAAATCTTCAAGGCGCTCTCTGAGCGGTGCCAATGCGAAAGTAGCGATCCACATTGGACTTGAATCGCTGGAGGTTGAAATCATTTGGAAAAACGTTCTCAAGAAGTTCATTCCACATAAAAGCAGTTCCCCAGATGAGAAAGTTCTTGAATTGTGAAGTTCGAGGTGTACTGAGTTGAACCTCGAAACGATGGCAAGCCATAGTTAATCGCGTATTTTTGATATGTACCGCTCTTGTTGGAATCACATGTGCCAAGTCACATGAACACTTCCTGTGAAAATATCTATAGAAGAGAGACAAATCTCTAACTTTCCTTAGATGTTCCAGACTACCAAGGTTACATACGAGTGATGTTCGCATCTCCAATCAGGCGGATGGCTCTTTTCTGGATGGAATCCAGCATCTTCAGAGTATGCTTTGAAGCGGAGCTTCAGAAATGAAAACAAAACTCCAAAGGATTGTTCTGAGGTGTAAAGAGCATCAAAAGTTGCTGAGGTGTGTACAGTTTTCTGGTTTGGAACAATGTTACAAACTTTTGAGAAGCAGCCTTTGCAATTCCGGAAAAATGATTATGACACGGCATACTGATGTACATTTTAACCCCCAACAACTTATCGACGCAGAAAGCAAAATTATTGTTTTTCCTATCATTATAATATCCGGTTCGAAGACATTTATCTTTGTGGAGAAAACCGATGCCTGGGTTTTTGTGGTATTGAATTGAACCTAATTTATTCATTCCAATTCGAAATCTCTTCTGGATCCCCATTATGACATGCAACTTCCTGCTACTGGAGAAGATGTACATAGAGCTGATGTCCTGGAATTCAAATGGAATGACAAGTTTGCTGTTATTAGCAAAGCAATAAATTGGATTTTTGTTTTTTTTAATAAGTCGTTGATTTACAATAAAACGAGGGAGGGAAACAATATGGGTCCCTGAAGAATACCAGCGTTGATTGTGAAAGTATTCGATAGATCTTGCAGATAACGTTTCATCAGGAAACTGAAAAGCCATGCTCAAAAATTATCCGATAAGCCATAGCGTCAAAGTTTAGCCAGTAAACCCTCATACCACAAACGGTCAAAGGTCTTAAAAATATCAAGGCAACAGCTTTCGAATCTCAATGTTTTTCGATTGCGTTATTTTAAATATGGGTGACATACGATAGAAAATTGCTTGTTAATTTTTGTTTCCGAAAGCCATATTGATAATCGCTTAAGATATTGAAGCCTTCCAAATATTTAAGGATATTCTATTTCATGGATTTTTTCATGATTTTTTATGTCACTGAGAGCAAAGCAACTGATCTATATTTATTTGAAAGGATTTTCTTGTCCTTTTTGAGAATAAGCTGAACTCTAGCAATCTTCAAAGAAGAAGGAAAAACCCCGTCCTTGTAAGATAGGTTGGAAATTCTGCAAAATACTGGTGCGGGTTTAATTGAGCACTTTTTGGATATGATGACGGGCACTTCATCAGGACCAGATGCCTTGTTGATATTGAGCTGTTTCAAAATTCACCTGACTAGACGTTGTCGGCATTGTGGATTCTAGTGTAGGGATAGTGAGTGGTGCCATTTCCAGAAAACCGTCCGTGGAGTGGGACGCAAATTGTTCAGCTAGTTGATTTGTCTCCCTTCTATAGATACATTCACAGGAAGTGTTCATGTGACTTGGCACATGTGATTCCACGAAGAGCAGTACATATCAAAAATACGCGATGAACTATGACTGCTCATCGTTTTCAGGTTCAACTCAGTACACCTCGAACTTCACAATTCAAGAACTCTTTTATCTGGGGAACTGCGTTTATGTGAAATGATTCCAAATGATTTTAACCTCCAGCGATTCAGGTCCAATATGAATCGCTACTTTCGCATTGGCACCGCTCTGAGAGGGCCTCAAGGATTTTCCCGTAGTGCTCGTGTTTTGTCCTTCAAAAAAAATATTGGTGCTCATTTTCAAGAAAAAAATCATTCTTCATATTATTATCATTTTATCCTAGACGATGCCCTTTTCTAAAATATATAAGAATGTGTTGAGTCGAGTTCTTCAATTGTTACAGAGAAATGCTGTGAAATCTTTTGCCTTATTTATTACCAAAATATCCAGCTCAATAGTCCATGAATAATTTTCATAACTTAATATTTCTCTTGTATCACTAGATATTTTTCTTAGTTGATGTTTCGTTGACATATTCTGTCTAGATATCAAATCAAATTCTTATTTCTGATCACATGAACTCATTAAAACAAGATCAAGTTGAAGCTGTTATTTTTCTAGAGTAAATAATAACTTAAGTTGTTAAACATTGAGCAATTTACAAATCAAACTTTTAGAATTTGAAAATTATATTATCAACAGGTAAGTACTCGACAGGGATTCAGGGAGATTACTTTCCAACCAATTTTATATTTTCTGATGATACTACAAACCTGATTGATAGAACCAGTACAGCTCGTCAAATCTAGGAAGATACATGAGAAATCTTTCTCTCTGTCTTCTCTCTCTCTCACTGCGTTCTAAAGAATGCAGATCCAGTG
>WOGN01003521.1:0-10079 GCA_015342105.1 Leptinotarsa texana
AAAAAATAGAGGCAAACCGCGGACACGTGTTTCTGGCTATTGGCCTCATCAGCGCGGTGCAGCCAATTGCAAAGATGGACAACAACTGGTTACCAATGATGAAAAACATCACATATGCACAGTGTCACCAACAGGAGCTAACCGCACATTTGTGGTTTCAATTGGCTGCACCGTGCTGATGAGGCCGATAGCCAGAAACACGTGTCCGCGGTTTGCCTCTATTTTTTGAGTGTTCTGTCCACGAATTTCCCCCTCAAACAGTTGTTTTGTTTTTTTTTTGTACAGTTTGATCTTACATTTTTAAGCATTCTATATTCTATATAGGAAACTGTCCTTCACAATATAATTTCAGAAACATTAAAAATACTAATTTTTTTTAAGGTTATATTGCTCGAGTCCAGTGTGCAGAAGTATGGTGTCCAATGACTCCAGAATTTTATAGAGAATATTTAGTTTGTAAAACCAGTAAACGTTTACTCCTTTATGTGATGAATCCCAGCAAATTCAGAGCCACTCAGTACCTCGTAAGGTATCATGAGAGGAGGGGAGATAAGACCATAGTATTCTCTGATAATGTATTTGCCCTGAAACATTATGCCATAAAAATGAACAAACCTTACATTTATGGACCTACCTCTCAGGGAGAGAGGATACAAATCCTGCAAAACTTCAAATTCAATCCAAAGGTAAAAATCCTAATGAAAAATACCTTAACAGCTGTATTTATTATGAAAGCGAGAATGTAGTATAATTTTTAATTTCTCTTTAAGTTGAAATGAATATTAACAAGGAAATTTTCATAATAGGATGTTCTCTGTTCAACTTGTGTTAGTAGTAAGGTCACACACCTCAATTTCTGATTTTTAGTGTACCAAGTGTTTTTATTATTATTAGACATTCTGTCTGTAATATTCCACAATGTTCATAGCATAACCGTATTTTTTTTTATTATTGTTTATTTATTCTTTATTATTTTTCTCAACTTTTGGCTGAGATTAACCAAAGTTGAATGTGTTTTGTGTTTTTTATGTGTTACGTGCTGTATATTATAATTAGCTTTTTTTGTGCTAAATATAGGATCAATATATTTATATGAAAAATTCTAAAACAGTGGCTGTCTTTTGCCCTTCAGTGAAAGTCTATGAATATAACTATAACAAAGGACTCGGTAAATATGTTGAAAAGCTAAACGGGTTTAGTTGCAATAGATTTACTTTGACTGCTTCATATAAAGTAATAATCATGATACACAATACCCTGAGTAGTGAATAATAATGGGATTATTTTTTGATATGAGCGAGTCATTTAACATGGTTACTCATGACACATTAAAGAACTAAATATTTCAAATGGGAGTTCTTGACTGTTTCCCAATATTTATAGTTTGTTTTTAAAATAGGTGAACACAATCTTTGTCAGTAAAGTAGCAGATACATCCTTTGATCTTCCTGAGGCTAATGTCCTGATACAAATATCTTCGCATGGGGGTTCCAGAAGGCAAGAGGCTCAAAGGTTAGGCCGTATTTTGCGTGCCAAGAAGGGAGCAATAGCTGAAGAGTACAATGCATTCTTTTATACTCTGGTGTCCCAGGATACCATGGAAATGAATTATTCTAGGTAAATATTTCTGTTTTGGAGCGTACAGAATATCTCAAGTAAAATATTTTTGAGTGGTTTACTCTATGTATTGAAAACACTTTTCCCTCACTTGTACAAAATGCTGTCTCTTCACGCGTGTTACGCTAAACATGTTAGCATCAAGTTATATCGGAAACTACTCCTTACAAGCTATATTAATGTGTTTATATGCATCTTCGCGAATCATGACCTTGCAGAGTGAGGGTCCATTAATTAATTCCTAGTGTTTTGATCCTCATTATGTAAGGTAATGATTCCTGTAGATGCATATTTTGAATGCTCAGGATATATCTTCAGTTTTAGTAAATGTAATCTAATAGCATCAGTTTTGACTTTACCTAAGTTTTGTAGAACCATTTATATTTGAACTCATATGATGTTTAGGGAAGGTTCAAAAGAAATTGAAAACAGGTATATTTCTGGGAGAGATATTTTTTTGTATGTAGATGAATTGCAAGCAATTAGCTTTTTTCTTCAAATTAAATTCCTGTGATCTGCAGGATTCAAAGTGGGGTTACAAGTAGCAGCACTAGGGGGCGTCGAGCAGGGCAACCGCTCAGGTTCCCGCTCTTGTAGAGGTCTCACGTAGTGATCCTTATAGGAAAAGTTGACAATCAAAACTATTTTATTTTATGGCAATAATTGATACAGTGAAATAAGTCTATCCCATTTCTCAAACTCTGAAGTACCTGTGGTGCTAGACTGAATCATGATGTACTGCTGGATTCAACTGTCCTTAAAGGACAAACCTGAGACATCTGCCCATATGAAGACACTATCTATAGGAACAATAAAATATCAAAGCAGTCCTCTGCTAAGCCAAGCACTAAAAGAAGTTGAAAAATTTTACAAATTCAAATTTCACGTCTCGCCCGTTACAATTTCTATGAGCAGCACTCTTTTGTTACAGTCACCAGATGCATTTCATCAGCTTTTAATCTCATGACAGGTTGAGTCATTTCCGCCAAAAGTTATTCACTATCTCTGCTCGATGTTTTCTTTCGAGAGATACAGAATAATTCAAATTGGATTGAGATTAGTCCCTACAAAATGCATCTGTTGTATTTAATATTTATGTTCGAGGAATCCCCTTGACTGCTTTCAACTAGTACAAGTATTGCCAAACCTATGGAAATTGCATACAGTAATTTGGAAAACCTTACGGTATAGGATAATAAGTTGTACAACCCATGCAAAAATATGGTCATTTGGTTTTATTTTCAGAATGATTCAGGATATCTGAAATACCTACTTACTTTTGTACTAGTACCTGCAACTCATTTAAAGTTTAAGTGGAATTGAAAATAAAAATGAAAGTTGATGCTGTATAAATACAGACTTACATACTATTCACCATAGACAAGGATAAACCACATTTGTATGCCGTATTCAGACTGGTGAAACATTTCTCCACCAACTTCTGTTCAGAACAGTTTGCGTCCAAAACTTGAGATTCGTAATAAGCACTTTTCCCAATCACCAAAACTGCATTGCTCGCCAAATTGGCGTCTTCCGGAGATGAAGGCGCTTGTTGAGAAGAGTAGTGCAGTTCTGGTGATTGAGAAATGTGTTTGTTTTGGATTTATTCTACGCCAGAGATTCCTTTTACCTTCAATTCAGTACCTGAGGAATGGAACTAGGCAAACAAGGGATATATAAATAAATATCTTTCAAAAAAGTTTCAACAATATAAATTTGTTGCCACTCTAGAGAAAGTTGATATTTATCGAAATTAACTTCTTGCAACTGCAAGTTTTTGAAACTTTTGTATTCTTTCAAATCTTTATTCATTATTTTCATACTTTGTATTAGACTGTTATCCATCTTGTTTCAGAAAGAGACAGCGGTTTTTGGTAAATCAAGGTTATAGTTATAAGGTAATTACCAAGTTGGCTGGTATGGACGAGGAGCCTGACTTGTTGTATAAGACTAGAGAAGAACAGGGCCAACTGTTACAGCAGGTATTAGCTGAAAATGAATCTAATACATTTTTGTGATTCTCATGATGTTGTTAACTGAATTATGTACTTGAATACGGTGAAAACTTCTAAAAAATGATTATTAATTTCAGGTATTAGCAGCTAGCGATATTGACTGTGAAGACGAACGAATGCCTGGAGAAAGTGGTCCTAAAGGCTCAGCGGTTAGAAGAGTAGGAAATATGGGATCTATGTCTGGAGCTGACGATGCTGTTTATTATGAATATAGGAAATCAAACAATTTGAATAAACATCCACTTTTCAAGAAATTCAGATATTGAGAATGATGTGTTGTGATTAGGGCTTTCTTTTAATGTTTCCATTAGCTTGTTCTAGAGAAGACGGGATGATTTAGAAAAGATTATCGAACATAGTAAATTGAATGAATGAATTTTATTAATCCCAAGAAACATTACATGTTCATAGTAGGGGCAATGTAACATACAAATTAAAAAAAAAACTAAGAATAATACGACAAATATAATTAAACAAAAGAACAAATAAAAATATGTAAAACTACAAAACTGTCAATCTATTTCAAGATATATTCTTTTAGTTGTGTTTTGAATTTCGTATAATCAAATTTTTACATTTGGTAATACTTCTGATCAAGGATCAGATATGTCAGAATGCCTCTACTTAATTTACTTACCTGATATAGTTATGGAAGGCTCTTTTGAAGAGTGCCTTGAATATTTGTTTTTAATTACAATTTATTGAAAATATATGAAAGTGTAGAAAGGGCAGAAAACTGAGTTTATCCTAAGAAGTAGTGGCTCTAATATAAACGTTCTTTTAATGAGAAAACCATTAGCAAACTTGTTTTATTTCTAAATTTACCTTCAACAAAATAGTTGAAAAAGTAAAGTGTTTTTCACGACCATTTACATTCTCATCTCAGATATTTAAATTACACAATTTCAAATAAAATGTCTGGTACAAAGATGAAAAAACGGTATATATTTCTAGCGATGATTGCTTTGTAATATTTCTATGCTCCGCCTGCTATGGGTGTATCTAATTTATTGATGGCAAAGCATTCAACTATTTTTCGAGAGATTTATACATTCATAACTCTATATTTTTCTAAAATATGAACCCTGATTTTACAGTAACACACAGGCCGTTTTTTTAGCTGACCTCACTATAGCTATCTCGGAAATGGTGAGACCTACAAGGTCAGTTGAGTTGGGTAAAAGTTTCCTATTTTGGGGAATTAGGATAATCTTTTTCAGATCGAGAATATCAGTTGTTGAAATATGCGCCAAAAACTAGAATTGTAGTGATGAAACATCGCCAACCAACAAAATATAGTAAAACACATGTAATATATGAAGAGCCTTCAAAAATTTGATTTTGAGAACAGAGTAAAGTACACTTACTTTTGGAAATCCTGAAAAATGTTAATTAGAAAAGCTGATCAGCACCAAAAAAATACATCTAGATTTGAAGTCATTGTCATCTAAGTGAAGTTTTTTTTCTTTACCCATTTTTTAAATGGGGACTAGAAAACAAAAAAATGCTAAAACGATAAATAGGCAACATTTTGTATACTTATGTCGGTTCATTTGAAAAGCCTGTAATTAACAAATTACGCAACTATTGTGTTCACCATGGCCAATTTTTTTGAAGAGGAATAATTTTCAGTTTTTGGTGCAGTTATTTTACTCATATTATACTCATTGGTATTCACTTGTATCAAATCACAAAACATCAAAATAAAATAATTATTTTGGCACAAATTCATTACGTTTGTTTTGTGGAGATTTTCTGATCTAAAATAATTCTTACAAATAAATCTTCACTTAGTTGGCCATAACTTCAAACCTAGATGTATTTCATAATGCTGAAGAACTTTTCTAATCAACATTTTTTGAAATTTTTCAAAATAAAGGTACTTAACCCTTGTCTAAAAATCGAATTTTTGATGGCTCCCCGTATATTACGTGTGTTTTACTATGTTTTGTTGGTGTGTAGGTATGATTAGTTACAGGATGCATAAACTTTTACAAAGAATAACTCTTTATATGAACATAAACAATGGTTTATTCTTTATCAAGAATAATGATTTATGTTAGGTAGAAACTTTTCAGGGTGTAAATTTGTTCTTTATTGCAGTTGAAAATATTCTCTATTGATTCAGATTTATTTATTTTTCAGATTGTGAAAGATTAAATACCCCAAAAACAACCAGAAACATAGACATGTTCGGTTTTAATTTTGATTTGTTATGTGGAATGAACTTCCCGAGAACGTTTTTCAAATGAATTTAGTCTCCACCCATTCAAATCCAATGTGAATCGCTACTTTTGCACAGGCAGCACTCTTAGAGCATCTTAAGAATTTTCGCAGGAAAAAGTCATCAGATATAAAAATGGTTGACACATCCCTAGAAACATTTTGGATCCACATAAAAACTATTTTTAATTTCATTCTTTTATTGATGAATTGTTCCATGAAAATAGTTTTGAGATGATATTAAATTCTATATTCATTTGTTTTTTCTTTTCAAACTACTCAAGACGCTTTTGAAAATATGTTAATTTATGAAAAATGAGAAATAACACAAAAAACAAAATAATGAACAATAACGCAATACACTTATTGTATTAGTATGAAAATGTCCTTGTAGGACGAAACTGCAATAACGTTATAATTACAAATAAAAGTGATGAAAAAACGTTGATAGTATTATTTTTTGTGATGATCTCCTACAATGTAGTAACGGCTACATCCATCAATTTATGAAATTTCAACAACTATTTTACTTACTGTTGACTATTTCTTTTTTAGACCTACAGAGGGCGCCTCAGAAGAATGGGCCATAATTGAACTTCAGGGCGACATAAAATCACATACGGATTCCAATTTTGAGGGAAAGTATATTGGTGATCTGCATTTTACTAAATCTGCTACACCTCTTCTCATTATTGGCCATCACCTTATGTACGGAAAAGAAGCGAAACTAGAAAAACCATTTGCACTCTTACAAAAAAAGCGAAAGGAAGATAATACTGTGTATATGGTGAAATCCATCATAAGAAATAAAATCATTTTCAAAACTCGACCCAAACCTATTGTCGGAAAACAGGATTAGTATGCATTTCTGAAGTATCATTTTTATGTGTCAAAAATGACTTGTTGTCAATAATAAAGATCTGAAAAGGAAAAATGATTTTGACATATCTCTGGAATAGATGAATAAAAACTTTGGTACATTATTCTCATACACCATATCCAAAGATGTAAATTTGAACAAGATGAACATTTTAAAAATATAAAGAGGTAAAGATGACAGTGTTCTATGTAAGTGCAATTTGTTACCACTCATTTGAAATAGAACTCATGTGAAATAGAACTCATCTGAATGATATCTGATTTTTATTCCACAACGAATGTTTGAAATACAAACTGAGTAGAGAAAAGTATCTTCTGTATAATTCAGGGTTCATATAGAAGTATTTGTGTGGAAAAAATGTTTTTCTTTCGTGTAATTCAATGTTTATATGAAAGTAACTGTTTCAAGAGGACCTTCTTTCAGTTTGTGTCTGAAAGTTACTTCTTTGCATAATCTACACATCTGTGTATAAAGTTACTTATTGTCAAATTGATGACTTCCTTCCTTTCTTTGGAAGATTCCCTCAACCTTTTTTTGTATCAAGATGGAGTAGTAGAAAGCCAAAAACTTTCTTTCCCAACAAGAGGATTGTTCCGAATCCTTGGAGTTCTTGTTGAATACTCTTCATGAGCAAAAAAGTTGCAGAATCAATACTCCTCACAGCTCTGGATTGAATGACTTGGTACAGTTTATCTTGTTGCACCAGTCAACCTAATAATAACACTGATTATCTTCAAACAACTCAACCTCTGACAGAGGCACCAAACTCTTACGGAGATTCGTAATAGATGAACACTTCAATCCAGCAGATCACTATCGGTAGCCAGGCGGTTCGACGTGGGTGCTATGTTCACTCAGTCAATCGGCCGATATGTGAGTCGATGGTTGAAACCCCAGGCTGAACGCTCGATTTTCACTTGCTATTGACTAACCCGTGTTAGGAATCACACGTTAAAAGGTAAGACCTCATTAGTTCATAGCTCGCATAGGTTTCTACTCCTGAGGCTTGGCGTTCGTAGGGGTGCGATAGCTGGTTAACGGAAAAAACATATTTTGAACAAACATATTTCAAACTATCATAATCTTCATCCATTCATTGTTCCCTGTGGTTCTGCCGTTGAATTTGGTCATTATTACGCCTTAGTCAAAGACGAAACAGACTAATTTAAGTTTGACGATAGTCGTGTCATTAAATATTCTGACGAAGATTTGACTTTATTGGAGCCTCTGGAGACACCTAACATTTTGTTTTACGAAAGAGAGGACATTGGCAGATCCAGAACTTCAGATGATGTGGTGCTGCAGGTTTTTCCGGGTTTTTCTGAAGCTGAAAAAGCGAATGCGTCACTGGAATCAAAGAAGTCGCCCGGAGCGCCAACTAATTTTTCTTATTGTTTTATAATTTAATGATTTGTATTGAAAAGATATTTACAAAATAGTAAAAAAATACAGAACAGGATGAAATATTAGTTTGTTAAATGTTAGTTACTGAAATACAACTACAATAACCAAAACTGGTCTTCTGGCAGTCAGCACAGGTCAGAATATTTTACTGGTATGGATTCTAATGTGAATCGAAACTCTCTCTAGTCACATACTATCCACCGTACATGCAAAATGCATAAATGAAGTATTTATCTCAGTTGAAGTCACTTGGTTATGCTGATGGCATTGCGTACATAAACGTAAAGTCGTAGAATTCCATTACGATTTGACTCGATATATGTAATACAAATCTGAATACTTGGGTTGTTTATTGGCACCAACTTTGATCCTGATATGCAAGTACTTCGTGATAGATGATAGAAGATGCTTCCTGACTCGAGTGAGATATTACTTCGCAAATGGAATTAATTGAGAAAATGATCACAAATATGTTGAGAAGAAAATGATCAAATATATGTCGCTAAAATAATGATAATACTGATGTAATGAAAATTTTTACTAGAAAAATTCGTATCACTGAAACAAACAACATTACATTGATCGAGAGTGAACGATTTTCATCACAATTTTCATATTATAACTTCAATAATTCCACTCCAAAGCGTATATTTTTAAGAGAGAACAATTTTTGCAAAAGATTTTGACAGAAAAATGTTAAATCTTCCAAAGAAAAGAAGAAAGCAATCAATTTTTAAATGATACCTTCACAACGATCTAAAAAAAGACTACAGGGATTCGTTGAGTGATTCTACACTGAATGAATCAGTTTAATTAGGATTATTGACAACTGGAATACTTTTTTCTGATAATGATTCTATGCGATCATCCAGCTCCCACATATCTGCTTCGATTCAGATTGTTTTGTGGAAACATTTTTCCCCAGCTTTTTGGTCCACTTTTTCCAGAGCAATGTATAGGTATTTCTTTACTTCACATAGCTTAAAGGTCTTATTATTCCTTGCGATGAATCCTTTAACTTGAGCTCAAATCAACTTTATTGTTTATTGTTTCAATTCACAATGATAAGGCGGCAACCGAAGAACCGACATTGCTTTAGTCTTCGCCATCTCATCGGTGACGTACCTGACGAATTTTGACTCATGACTTTTAGCCAAGTTGAGGAGCTCCGCTTTTAACATGGACTTTTCAAAAGGAATAGCTTTCATTTGTAAACAGTATTACTACCGACACGACGTCGGTAGCTTCTCGACTCGTCTACTGTGGTAACTTGCGTTATTCATTACTATTACGGATTCCTGCAGAAGTTTCACAAGTATGTTTCTAAACAGTTCTTCCAATACTGTGGCATGCATTTCTTGATGATAATTCCCATTTTTCATTTCTCTTAAATAATTACTTTTCCATTCTACATTCTCTGATTTTTCTAATAACATGCTCTTTCTATGTTCCTTTCCAAAAGTAAAATTCAGCTCATGTAATATCTTCCATAATCGAGTTCTTCTTATATCAGGAAAAAAACTGTCTTCACGAATAACTGACAAAACTTTATTTAATGTAGGTATTTCGTTCTTTATGTAAAAAGAGTGTACTGTACTCCTAATAGAATTCTTCACTTCTTCATCCATAACCAAACACTTCCTTCCAGTGGATACTTTCGGCTCGAAAAAGTTGTTGTTTTCCTTGAGTTCCTTGAGAATTCTAAAAATTATCGATCTATTGACACCGGTCATACTCGGGCATTTTTACACTACTTCCTCCTTACTTTTCATTTCGGACGAATATTGTATTCTTGAAAAATTATATATATTCATAACAATTGTGTTTACAGTTTCAATCTTCCTCTTTGAAGATGATCACTTGGTGATCGAAACACGTGTCGAGGTTTAAAAATAACGATTTGGTGTTGGGAAAAAACTCCAGTAATATCCATTACTATC